>JARACY010001203.1:0-64013 GCA_029255725.1 Scrobipalpa atriplicella | reverse complement strand
ATAGTAGAATATGAAAACTTACATCAAACGTATGAAGTTTCATTAGTTTCGGATGAAATTATTTCGTAGCTATAGGAGTTAGATCCAGATACTTATGGACGCAAAGAAGAGCTAAATACGTATACGTCTCAGGCAAAACTTTGTCACGACGACGCCACATCATATTGTGTCAATTATTAGGGTTACATTAGGTACTTTATTTCAGCATTGATAAAAGAACTGAATTGTGTATGTGTAGAGCTAAGGTAGAGCTATAGTGACGGGTTGTCAGCTCACAGAAGTCAACATATGGAAGTAGAGAAAACAGTTTAAGAATACACAGGCTCCTACTGAAAGGTTTTAGGTCCTTGTTTTGTGGAATCGTTTTATATTAAATAAATTTTCTTTTTACTAGAAAATATATCGTTTTATTTTATGTGTAGTTTTACAATGAATAGAACATTTCATAGGATTCTTACAGAGGCTTCTTTCAAAAGGATGCGTTCAAAGAATTTGTAATTATCTATTTTGGCAGTAATGATGCGTTCACAATTTAACATGGAGTCTAACACCTACAACTGGTAGGTATAAGAATGGGCCCCTACACCAGTGGGCGTAGTCAAGCGACACTACTTAGTTAGACATGCCTCTCTCGGAATGAATATCGATGATTTCACAGCAACATTGACAAAAACTGCGTCCTGCGCATTGTAGCGCGCGAGAGCGTACATGCGTGCTCCACTCGCCACAAAAACCTGCTATCAGAATGTAGACCATAAAATATTATTTATTACGAAACTCGGAGACCTATATGGATCGTAAGTCATCCGTGGCAACACGAAAGCTATAACAGTTTCTATAAGCTTTTTAAGCACGAATCAATCGAGAACATGTATTCTTAAAATACTTGGCTAAACACAAGTATTTTCGTGCAAAAAATTCAGAATTTTGATTTTACTACAATCAATCACCAACGGCCGAATAGTTATCTAGCAAAAAGCGACACGTTCCATTACTTATTTGCAAAGATTGTTTAGCTAGAGTGTGGTGCAAAAAGCGCAAGCTACATTGAAGTATTGAAACACGCAAGCGATCTAGTTTCTAATGAATATTAAAACTACATTAATGATGGATCGTAATGCTGCTGTTAATAGTTTGTAATCAGTTTCTTACAGATGAACTCGGATATAGACGGATTATCGTGTAAAATTATCCGCGTCGCAGAGCCTTATGAGTTATGCATAAGCATTCACGTCTCTACTTCCTTACGAGACATGCAGAGCATCAACGGCCTTTTAAAATAAGTTTTTGGCACATCCAACTTAAGTTTTTTTAGAAGATGATGTGTTTTGTAGTTGGAAGTTCACTGTATTTATTACAATGTAACAATCTACTCTTTTTACTAAATTTTACAGTATCAAGAGATCAGCTGGTAACTACTTACATCACGTGCTGATCAGCAATTCTCAGTTTTCTTGTCGTTTTTATGCATGTTATTAAAGTCACTAAGCTGATTCTGATTCGGATTAAAATATAAAGAAGCTTGTTTGTGTGGCACATAACGGAATTAATTTCAGACCACCAACCCAAAACATAGGACCATGGACTCAAATCCACAACTAAAATCGCGAAGTATTCTGTTTTCAAAGCACATTTACGAAATTTCTGGCCTTATTTGTTGATAATGATAAAATAGAAGGCTCACACAGAAGAAACTTTGTTTGTACACTCTTGGTTCACTAAGGCTCGTATTTATAAAGCGATCTCAAGATTGAGAGCAATATTAAGTATGGATTTGACAGACCGTTTTGTACTCAAATGACATTTCTGATACGAACTCAAACTCGCTGTCACTCTTGAGAGCTGATTATAAATACGGGCCTAACTTTGCAGAGATTAGAGTTGAATTGTATTAGAGAACATAGACAGAAGGTTTTAGGTACCTACTCAGTACCTGAATAAAATTCTAATTCTATTGATAATTTCTAAAAAATTATTCCACCATTGCTACTGCCCTTAGGAGGCATGTACCTATATTCTTATTTGTCTGCCTTCTATTATATACCTCAAACAACATCATTTGAGTCGTTATTTCCATTTCATTGCTCGTAAGATTTCGAAATCATTTCCAAGTCAATACAGATAGGGCTCAGTAAATACTAAGGGCGTTTGGTAGACAATAAAGTAGATTCGATTTGTTATGTCTTTCAGGAACACGGTGAGAATCAGACATCGAGACCTCAGTGTGATGTCGTTAAGTTTAATAGTCTTTCGATAGTGTGACGTCATATTATGTCGCTGCGTCGCGCGACAATCTACGTCGTCTTTCGCATCATGTTTATTACTGCCTTCATAAAACATATTCCATTCAAAATCATTCTGTTTATGCACTTCTATATAGACGACATACGTTTTGAGACACATAAACTACAATACATATCGTTTCTGTTACGACGCACAGTGGGTTTTGTAGAAATGGATGTGTCGGGATATCAATTACTGTGAATGAGTTAGGTTCGTATGGCCTAGGGGCCTAATATCGCGTATCGTGGTGTCATCTAAGCGCGTTAGGTGCGCAGACACAGCGTTTTGCTTTTATTGCACTGTCGCCGTCAGTGCCGGAGGGCCTGAAAATTCCGACAACATAAATAAAGTGAAAAAAAATGCAGCCCATATTATAATAAGTGTATGAACCTGTACTATTTTGATCCATAAAACTATACTATTTTCTCCATGGAACATTATTAAAAATAAATTTGTTCGTCGCCCATACAATTCGTGTCAGCTGCTGGATTTATTTTGTATGGGAGGGCCAAATTGTTTTTTTTTTTTTCATATTTTGAAAGATGTTAAATATCTTGGGTAGGTTAAGGTTTATACCCTAAAATATAGTTAATCTATTTTTTCCACATTGTATAATAATTGTTGGTCAATTTCATATAACCGCCATTTTTATTCCCGTCATTAACACGCCGCGTCGCGCTCGGCGGCGCTTGGGCTCCACGGGCGAAATAATTTATCGCCGATTTGAAGGAAAATGGGAGTTTTGCAATAAAATTTAATCCCCGACCGGTGGCGGCGAGACATTATAAACAACCGTGAAACATCTCGAAATTGTACGGAATCAAAAGTCGGATTCCTTTAATCAAGTCCTTCCACCGAATTTTGGTGGTAGTGGTCATTGAGGACAACCATTTGAGCAGAACTTGTCCGAGTGTTCAACACTTATGTGTGCTCTCTTTTTATATAGATCTAGAAAGTCTACTGCTGCGTCTAGGAATTCGCCCTAGCAGCGACCGGTAAGGTAAGGTGGGTAGGTATTCATCCCATAGGCATTATGGATTGGCGAGAATGGAGCCTCAGGGCAGGTATAACACAGGGAACGCTGCTGCAAATTCCCTAGATTCACGTTATGATGCTATTCAGACCTGGAATCACACGGTTTCTCCATCACCTGGCTTGTTAGTTCAGCTCGGTCGGAGACAAGATAATAGAAAAATAAAAACTATGTTTACGGAGTTTTCTGCCGCTGGAAGGGGTTCTCGAGTTATTATTTTGAAGTTCAGCCAACGTAAACGGGCGTTGGCTGGCGGCCGTATATGGGCGTAAAAAATGGCGATCGGTGTGCAAAAACCAGCTAATTACACATCTTCATTTGACCGTGGTGAGGCGGTGGTTTTTGCGAGCGTTCCGGACGGGTGGATACCACGCTGGGAAACTATTGCGAAAACCCCCCTCCAGTCTATCTTCACCCCCTTTTTTGCTATTTGTGTAGGTTACGGGGTCAATGAACGGGTGGATAAAAGCTAGTGTTGAAGAGTTTGTAAGTCACATGTTAAGCCTCTGTCAAGGTTTTTGTAGGTATGTACTATTCAGAGATTTTAATTTAACCTCAGGCAATTAAGGTCTAATTTGCGGAACGTCCACTCGGTATTCCTAATCGCTATCCCATATTTTGCTGCTGTGCTCTTTAAAGTACAGAAACACCGTGATTAATTGAATGCAGCCACATGGCCTTACCAAAATGAGAATATCTACTCACAAAGTAATATTCCTTTCGTAAGAAGCATTATTTTCTTCTGCGCGCCATGGGAATCGAACTTACGTCCTCTGGATCGAGTGCCCAAGACTGACCACCAGACCACAGAGGCATCCTCCTATATAATACCCACTACTATAAATAAGCTGATATAATTGCCGCACCCCAGGGGACGTTGGTCCTCGAATTACACTCCTCACCTCACATAAACTGCCTCCACTAAAACCTGTCCCTCACTTGCCCCAACATAATAACGCGCTTCCTATTATTAAACGTTTTACTCGATAAAGATAAACATTGGACGTATAATGATCGGGTGAAGACCGCTACTATATTAGGTCCCTGTACTGGAGCGTCTAGACTTCAAACAACACTTGATCAAGAAGATAGTAGAATATGAAAACTTACATCAAACGTATGAAGTTTCATTAGTTTCGGATGAAATTATTTCGTAGCTATAGGAGTTAGATCCAGATACTTATGGACGCAAAGAAGAGCTAAATACGTATACGTCTCAGGCAAAACTTTGTCACGACGACGCCACATCATATTGTGTCAATTATTAGGGTTACATTAGGTACTTTATTTCAGCATTGATAAAAGAACTGAATTGTGTATGTGTAGAGCTAAGGTAGAGCTATAGTGACGGGTTGTCAGCTCACAGAAGTCAACATATGGAAGTAGAGAAAACAGTTTAAGAATACACAGGCTCCTACTGAAAGGTTTTAGGTCCTTGTTTTGTGGAATCGTTTTATATTAAATAAATTTTCTTTTTACTAGAAAATATATCGTTTTATTTTATGTGTAGTTTTACAATGAATAGAACATTTCATAGGATTCTTACAGAGGCTTCTTTCAAAAGGATGCGTTCAAAGAATTTGTAATTATCTATTTTGGCAGTAATGATGCGTTCACAATTTAACATGGAGTCTAACACCTACAACTGGTAGGTATAAGAATGGGCCCCTACACCAGTGGGCGTAGTCAAGCGACACTACTTAGTTAGACATGCCTCTCTCGGAATGAATATCGATGATTTCACAGCAACATTGACAAAAACTGCGTCTGCGCATTGTAGCGCGCGAGAGCGTACATGCGTGCTCCACTCGCCACAAAAACCTGCTATCAGAATGTAGACCATAAAATATTATTTATTACGAAACTCGGAGACCTATATGGATCGTAAGTCATCCGTGGCAACACGAAAGCTATAACAGTTTCTATAAGCTTTTTAAGCACGAATCAATCGAGAACATGTATTCTTAAAATACTTGGCTAAACACAAGTATTTTCGTGCAAAAAATTCAGAATTTTGATTTTACTACAATCAATCACCAACGGCCGAATAGTTATCTAGCAAAAAGCGACACGTTCCATTACTTATTTGCAAAGATTGTTTAGCTAGAGTGTGGTGCAAAAAGCGCAAGCTACATTGAAGTATTGAAACACGCAAGCGATCTAGTTTCTAATGAATATTAAAACTACATTAATGATGGATCGTAATGCTGCTGTTAATAGTTTGTAATCAGTTTCTTACAGATGAACTCGGATATAGACGGATTATCGTGTAAAATTATCCGCGTCGCAGAGCCTTATGAGTTATGCATAAGCATTCACGTCTCTACTTCCTTACGAGACATGCAGAGCATCAACGGCCTTTTAAAATAAGTTTTTGGCACATCCAACTTAAGTTTTTTTAGAAGATGATGTGTTTTGTAGTTGGAAGTTCACTGTATTTATTACAATGTAACAATCTACTCTTTTTACTAAATTTTACAGTATCAAGAGATCAGCTGGTAACTACTTACATCACGTGCTGATCAGCAATTCTCAGTTTTCTTGTCGTTCGCAATCCAACATGGAAGTAGGTAACATTAGGTGGAACTCAGGTCTTGTACCTAATTGGTCTTACTTACATCTTGCCATAAAACTACTTTGTATTTCAAAACTATTTTTGCGACACGTCTAGAGAAGCAAAGAGTCGCTTCCATTCTCAAGAACACATCGTTTTACTGTAAATTTTAAGTGGTTTTTCCAATAAAGAAGCCATTTAAATAAATTATATGACAGAAGAGCTTATAGAAACTATGTCAGATCCATATACGCATTTAATTCTAGCGTTTGGTAGAAAAGGCTACGTTATTTATGACATTTGACAAAAACCGGTCTAAAGCGACCTCGGAGATGGAATTTCACAATTTTTATATCAAAGTTATTGGATGATACCAATAAACACTTCGGATGTGGCAAGAGGCTATCCTACGCACTAGATATGACACCAACGGTGTTAGTAAACGAGTATACTCAAGCTGGACTGAAGGCGATAAAACTTTGAATGTTATCAGCAGCTGTTCTTCTCGGGAAAACTGTAAAATCAAGAGTTTATGGAAGTTTGGTATATTGTAATTTAGTCGATGGGTACTTAGAAAAACCATACTTAGAAAAATCACAAACATTGAGAGACGTGCCGTAAGTATGTAGATAAAAATACAAATAAGATAATGAAAATGAAAATTCATTTACTTAAAATATGATAACGATTAGTATAGGTAGGAGAGTAAGTAAGGAAAACAGTAAAGTAAATAAAAGGAATTACACCAATTCGGAATTCCTTTAAAATACCTAGTAATACTTTTACCTGTGAAGCATTATCGCTCTCCGAATGTGACTGTTGACATGTTCATTAGGTTACCGAATTACCGGCAAACACGCAGCTACGCACGCAACATCTCATTATTAAAACAATAACGTAATAAGTAGAGCTTTTATAGTAGGAAGGTCATAGAATGCGTACTACGACAAAGTATGGATAAGTGTTGTTGATATAAGTGTGATGTCAGGATAGAATAGCACAACATCACACTATCTTTCCCTGCGTGTGTCACTAGTCCAGCTGAGTGTGGATATACCCGAGGTCATTTTGATGGCTGATGGATCGAAGAGCTCAGTGAAGGAGGAAAAAGAGAATTATAGAACATTATCTTTCCCTAAGTAATCCATAGTATATATTTATATATTGTATGTATCTATAGGTATATGGTATTTTATATATTTACTATTAGATATCTATTTATTTTTAGGCTATATGTGTATATGCATTATATTATTTATTTATTCTAGTGATTGTTGTATGTATTTGTTTAGTTAAATTAATTTTATTTATTCACTGCTCATGTAGATTAAATATTTAAATTGTGCACGTCTTATCCGCATTACGTTTTATGCTATCACACTTATTAGGTCTGCTGTAAGAAATTTCTTTTAGAAATAAGCAGTGCCTGTTGTGTCGTAATTCCTATGTAATTGTTCTGTGTATGTTCATGTGTACAATAAACTGTTAAATAATAATAATAAATAAAGGATTTTTCACAGGCAACGCTGCTGTCCGTTACCTAGATGAAGTATTCCTCAATCGACTTTAAGAAAGTTCTTGGGAAGAGAATGAGTGGTGCTATTTTATTTTAACACGGCATCTTCTTCACTTCTTTATACATTTTCTGTCCTTTTTTGCAAAACAGTGCAGGTAAGAAAATAGTCTACATTATTGACGATACCCATACGACAGTACATTGGTCACTTACTTATGTACAAATGACGTGACCTACCTCAATCCAGTGTCGAATTCTGAATGCCCTAAAGAGGAAGCCAGGTCCTTCACCCCTCATCCGTAGAATAAAATTAAATTATAATGACAATAATTATACTCTCGGCGCGAACCCGGCATACTAATGACTAGAGGTAATGTAGAGATTGGCAACGAGAATATCCATTGTGAATGTCTTATTAATTATCTTAGATGTCTGCAAATAATTGTGATTTTTCGTAATGAACTGCTTATCATATTGGTTCTGTATTGTTCTGGCGAGTAGGGCAAGAAGTGGGACATTGTTTAAGTGAATTTTGGACGGCAAGAGATCTAATCTAGCTGTACAACAGTCTACAAAAGACTTTTTGGTCATATTGAAACCTTGGTCATTTCACCCATGAAAGACAGCATCATCTCCTAAAGTACTGCTGAACGATTCCACTAAAGAGGTGATAGATCGTCTGTGAATCAGAATCAGATGTGTTCTGATGAAGTATGGAAATACCATTTGAATGAAAAAGTGAGACGAAAAAGGCACACTAGTTCTTTCGAAGGAACTAGTAAAGGAACTACTGGGAACATAGGATGCTTTTCAAGCTTCTGGAAGAGCTTGCTGTGTTGTCGACTCTTAATAATCTCCCTAAGAATAAAAAACACCAGAAATAACCATTTATAATTAAACTAAATAAGTAATGAAATATAATTTCATTCCTGTTAATGCTAATATGCTGTCATTCAGCACCGAATATCTTAAATCAATTGCTCAATCATCAGCCGCAGCCGCATACGGCGCGTGCCATGCTAATAACCAAACGCTATTCAAACCAGAAAAAAATCTCGCACGTTACAATTATGACAGCGCGCCGCCGAGAATAATGCAGAGAATTTATTTGAATTACAAATTGAACATACACCAGACAGTTTTAGCGCGGAGCGAATAAATAATTTGATATTATGCAAAGTGATGATACCGCACTTAACCGCCGCCGACCTTGACATAGACCCATAAATAAGAATATCTTAACCAGTCATACATATGGACAGCCGCTCGCACACTCAAATATGGTAAGTGCCGGCTTATGAATAAATTTTATTATTTAAAACTCGGAATGTTCATTACTAAAACAAATACTCGTAAACGTAGTAACATAGGGTGTTTCTTTTCTGGAGCAGTTTTTTACTGCTTTTGGTCTCTCGTGATGCGCCTCGCGTGATCCACCAGCTTAGCCAGTTTTCTAGGTTGTGACAGATCAGAAATGTGAGTTTTTACCTTTTACTAATATTCTGTTGGCGATAGAGCTCAAGGCGAGCGGGTCGGCGATTGGCGGCGCGCCCACGCAGGTATGACGTCATAGCACTGGGATACCGAACAATGGGCCTTATCGCCGTATAAAAATCACGTTACGCAACCGTTGACACCTATAACATCTCTATTTTGGTGCCTCATTGTTTCCTTGATGCTGTTCATATTCATTGTCTGTCTATTCTAAGTACAATAGCTGTCTTTTAAATGTATCGTATTGGTTTCAGATCTACCGAGGATATATACTGATGGTTATCAACACGTGACTTGGCATAACGTCAAAAGGTAGAACGTTAAATACTTGCGTAAAAACATGCATGTCTATGACACCTTTAAGTAAGACGCAGTGGCAATGGCCCATTGAAATCTGCCGTTACCATATTTAAATTATTTAAGGGGTGTGTCGAATATACTGAAAAATATATACCTACTTACTACTAAAAACAACCCGAAGTTTCCCTGTGCTTTTATTTATGTGAGCGATGTGCGTTTTTTTTGGGAGATATAAAAACTAGCACTTATAAAATTAAAAACACCATGTATGCATGCAAGAAATATCATGACCTGCGGCAAATCGCAAGTCCACACGAGATTAAAATAACAAAAACAAAACAAACAAACAATCCATTTTCATTAAACAAATTCGTGAATACATAATGCAGCAGCCAGCAGTGCTTATTTTTAATACTAGTTTCTCGCCCACGGCCTTACTTGTGGCTAAATATATTTTCCGATAAGAAAACGTCGTAAAAATTCGTCGTGAAAAATTTCGCTTTTTGATCAGGATTTTATCACAGTCCGGTTTTATGATAAAAAAACCGTATTTTCTCAGGATTTTGACAAAATCCTGAGAAAGTTTAAAGTCCAGGTTTTGATCAAAATCCTAGTTTTTTATTGTCAAAACCCCGATTTTATCATAATCCTGCGACATATTTTCACAATTTTTTATCAAGTTCAGCCGTTCGGTCTAAAAACCCTAAGAAACAAACAGACACACAGATAACCACTTATGCACTTAAAAATATTAGTATGGATTTATGTCTGCTGCGTTATGTATTCACGAATTTGTTTAATGAAAATGGATTGTTGTTTGTTTTGTTTTTGTTATTTTAATCTCGTGTGGACTTGCGATTTGCCGCAGGTCATGATATTTCTTGATCTTGCGTTCGCTTTAGTTACCCAGCGGGAGGCCATTCCTGTACGAAGAGTTCCTGTAAAAAAGTATCATTGCATCTAAATAGGCATCAAAAGACTTTTGTAAAGACTAGAAGCAATAAAAAATAAACCAGCTGTTTTTCTGTCAGGTCATACATTGTTGAAGTATGAAAAATCAGACGAGGCTGTTAGCGTAGGTTAAGATTAGGTTAAGATGATGTGAAAAATCAGACGAGGCTGTATGGCTCTGTTCCTTTGCCTATCCTATAATGGATGAATGAAAAAAAAAAAAAAATGAAGTAAGTTAAATGAAAGTAGGGTTTTGACGGACTATATTTTAGGCACTGCTACTGAAGTACCTCCCAGAATTGATCTTCAAAAGTTATTGATTGATTCGACAGTGAACCGAGCTCACCCAAAAGCTCAAAGCCTAAAATACTCCGGCACTCTGAAAAATTTGGCTCTCTTTTCAATTTTAAAATAATAGCTCGTAGGTTCTCCTCTCCAATTTAAAGTGCGCTGATACCATTAGTTAGTATGGGGGGGGGACAATATGTTTGGACCTATGTTCCTCGGGAAATGTTGTTCAGTTCGATTAGTACAACCAACCACCTTCGGCCTTGAATACATCTTTGGTTAATACCGAGAACATTGTCTGCGGAACCCTGCGCCTGAGCCATCTTGTTAAGTCACTCAAGTCAACAAAAACGCTCGGGATATGTCACTCTTGAGTAGCTAACGACTCTTTGTAAGCGGGGCAGCTCTCGAGCCACTAAAATTTAATTAAACCTACACCTTGCACTTGAATGATCGCTGGATACGATCTGGGTGTGTGTACAGGGTCTTTTTAATAAATGACGGTAATTTGGTAGATTATCAGTTGATTTTTGATGTACAGAGCTCAAAATTGATAAAACAGTAGTTTTGAGTTAAAGAGTTGCTTTAAATGACGGAATATGGTGTTAATATAATTTCAAGAGATACCTAAGACCTACATTTCTTTCGACATTAAATCACCATTGCGGTGAAGGATGAACGGAGGAAAGTTCCATTTGAAAAATAAAAACAATAGCTCAAGCAATAACTGTAAACATATCTCTTAGAAAAATACCCGATATATTACAGCCCGTGACGTCACGTGCGCGAGCGCATAGCAGCATTAATAAAAACAGCGTTCATTGACGACGTCGTGATGTGGATCCCGATCTCTATAAAACAGCTATACCACACAGCCATAATGCATCTTTATGATTCATTCCTCACCTTCGACGCAGGTGTTTTGTTAAAAAAAAAACTAAGGGAAAGTCTGGGTTGGAGACTACGTGGAGGAAGTGGAAGAGATTTTTTTAGAGATTAGAGAATTTATTGCCGTTTACTGACAATTGGTACTGTAGAACTCAAAGATAAGGAAGATATGGAAAACTATATGTACTGCTTGCTAAAAGAGCAGAGAATTTGAATTGGCTAATGAAGTAGTTACAAGAAGTAAAGTGATTTAACATTGAAAATTACATTGATCATCGCTTGTCCGCTATAGGCACTTTACTGAATTGGACACTTCAGACTTAAAAGGCACAAAACAAAACGTCGTTCAGCTCAGCCCTCAACCCAAACAGCATCCATATGGATTTGTCTCAACACGGAGAAAAGACAAAACTCTCCCACAGTCGATGACAATGTTTTTGATCCATGTGCCATACACACTGGTGGAGTAACGACAAAAGGAAGGATGCGCGTACATTAGCTGCATTTTGTGCGTCTGCGCCGGCGCAGGGCTCCGTATTAGGGCCGTCGCCACGACGGACGTGCGCCGAATGAGGAACAGCCCTATTCAAGAAGCAACAGTTACTCGCATTGTCTTCTACGGCGGCTGCTACCACTACTTTGAGGACCTTTGACATGGGTTTTGGAGGTTTGAAATGCCGTGACGAAGTAGTTTCTGTTGCCATGGTATCAGATGTTATTGTTTTCATTGTATACCTACCTGACCACGTTACAGATGATGCACGTCTGCGATTGATAATACATACTAAAAGATTTTTAAGAGAGTAGATTCGTCCCACCATAGATGCAGTTGCTGAATCAAAATGGGATATTTAAGCAGTGTATGGTTTCTGCTCGAAATTATTTGGACAAAAAACGGTTTTTAGTTAAATGTTTTCTTATTCCCCTTAAATCGCGAAAACAAAGCACAAACGTCGCCCCCTAATCCTTGGCCGCTATGTCAGCCTCGGATCTAAATCCGTTTTACCACAGCAACTTTCAGCTATGTTTTTATTTCTTCCATACTCTTAAGGCTCAAAATCTCTTTACTTAAGTGTAGTAGTAAGTTGGTAAGGGTACTGAGATCCGATTAGGTCAGACACGATAATGCTGCGTCGATCCGTGGACAATGCTCGCTTCGTATCGGCCGAAGATCTGGTCTCCGATTGACGCAGTTGACGAGATGCCAGATTAGCAACTGCCTCCGCAGTATAGTGATCTGAGTTATAGGCTTCCGATCCGGAGAATGTGGGTTCGATTCTTACTTAAATCTATCACTTTTTGAGATTTTCCCCAGTTTGGTTGGGACGATGTAGACTGAATAATTTGATATTCTGTTAGGAAAAAGGATTCTGTGGGTCAGTCAGGTTACTGCCTTTGTTAGTGGCCTTTACACAAATCATATCAGAGGCATCTAAGCTGTGCTATTAAGTGTTTTAATAAACTCTAACGCCAGGGTTCATCGGCTCGTTTGTAGACTGGAAAACCCACTCCTAGAAGAAGAAGAATAATACTCGCAAGCGTATCTCTCTCTGGTTGACACAGTTGACGAGATAGCAGATTAGCAACTGACGAGGGACCAGTAGAAGACATCTATTCTTGCATGCCGGAAAACGTGCACCTTTGATGGTTATGGACGTTTTCCGGTACGAGATTGAAATAGTTTCCTGATAGTATTGAGGTATTGCTGATTTTGTTTTAGACCGGAAGGTTTGCGTTGCGATATGTAGTCGGTTTTAACGACCTTCTGTTTTAATCATACATGCCCCATTTGAGAATAAGAAATCAAATAATAACATCATTTTGTCAAAAACAATGAATAATATGGTCAAAAGTTATCCAGTTTTTTTTTCTAATCAAAGCTTATTTGAATTTCGTGGCGGAAGTATCAAAAACACCTGCTTCTGCTTGCAGAGGTCACGCCTGGCCGCAAGGTCTTGACCTGCCAGATCTAGATAAAGCGGCTACGTGTCCCAAACCGTGGGACTTCTTCGAATACCCATACAATAGTCTACGCACCACACACCACACATAAAGTCTCTTACATAACTGCGGCAATTAAAGCTACGATCGAACATTCCGATTCGCTGATAGAGCGTGTTCCTGTTTTAGTACCGTTTAAGTTAGTCTTGTCACCTCGACACTTCCTGTTAGATCAGGTTGTGTTGATACTTGATAATGTGGAGTGTAACGAGATAGACCTGGCCTTATAGCAGGTATATCGAAGGTGCATCGTGTCGTCTATATATATAGAGTCAATTTTAAAAACTAACAAAGAAAAAGCGTTGTAAGGAAACGCGGAAAAAATGTCGCAAACAACAGAACCAAGTGCATCAGATAAGCAGATCAGACATATTGATGATATGCAAATGTTTCTAAGTTACACAGTTCGTTTAAGTAACTTTTTACAACATTTGCAGGAAACCCATTGCCTAAATCCATCAAGTCTCTTCCAGAAGTGTACAATAGAAAGCAACTGGTACATTTATCACTACTTAAGTAGACGAGGTAAATAACCTAGGCCCATATTTATAATCAGCTCTCAAGAGTGACAGCGAGTTTGTGTTCATATCAGAAATGTCATTTCAGTACAAAACGACCTGTCAAATCCATACTTAATATTGCTCTCAATCTTGAGATCGCTTTATAAATACGAGCCCTAAATATGTCGGAACTTATCGACTTCCAAAAGCCTCCAAAGCCTCTGACAATAAAACTGTAATCTAAACTGAGTGTTTATCACCACGCAACATATCGCTAGGCGTTGGTATCTCTGTTAATATCGCGGCCATTGTTTTGGCTTCCCACGTGGCTGGTATAATGACCTCAGACGGACAGGGCTCCGAAGATTCGTTGTCGTGTGGAAAAGCGACGTTTGTTGCATGTGTGTCCTGGATATGGCCCTGTAAAGAAAAAAAAGGTTAGATATAACCCAAATGATCAGATACAAGAAGGGCGTTTGTGCATAATACGTGCTTTTATATCAAGCTAGAAGCTAATATTCTGTGCCCTTATTTTGTGAGATACGAGTGGGTAGTCTTAGGCAAAATGACAACAAAGTTTGCGCTATAAGTACTTAATCAAAATGTAAAAACCAAATGATACGCAAGAAATTGGATAATAGTGTAGATAAACAAATAAGTTTACAAATAAATGTAATCCTATCTTATGTCAAACTTATTTTATTACCTGTTCTGCCTCAAATGGCATTTTCAGTAAATGCCTAACTCTTTCAAAAAATGCGCAAAGGTACCTTATGGAGGATTTTGAGTTACGCATATTTTTGTAATTTTTTTTTGTATTCAAAAACCCTCCATAAAGTACTTTTTTACGTGGTACGTCACAAATATCTAACATTATATCACAATTATTATTTATCTCACTCGCCGAAAGATGGTGACAGATACGTACGTTAATAAGCTTGGATACTGTTTGTTTAGTATGAACTATGAATAAATTAACTAACAAAAAGATGCAAGATTAAACATAAATAATAGTCATCAACATTTTATTATTATGAATTATTTGTTTAGCGGAGTTTAATCATTCTTTTGAGAAAATATATTTCTGGAACATTTTGAGACGCGGCAGAGATGACATTTTTCAAATAGGTAGCTGAAATTTTAATAATTTTTATGATTTGTTTATACGGTTTTCTAGGTCTTTTGGTCGTTTAAACTCCAAAGCAACGATACCACTAGCTATAATAATTCTTGTACCAATAATACCCATATGTTCCTATATCACGTCACCTCGATGCCCTTGTGACGTCAGCGGCAACGGCGGCGGTGGCGGCGCGGGCGCAGCGTCGGCGCCAAGGCGTTTCCTCACCAAACAAAGGAAGAACGATAGCAGATAACCACGCTTTCCGGGTTGATAACGATACTATTAAATAGTTACAACTCTATTGAGGATTGTTAGTTTTAGAAAATGTGTAGAGTAGAACCGTGCTTTTTTTATTTATAGACTGACAACCTATCACCACAGATGCATAGTTGTTCAGGTATGGTGGCATCAGCTTTTGCCCATGGCTTTTGCTAATCGTTGACGCTACTTACCCCGCAAGAAGTATGTTGAGGCGTGACTTTGTGTACCTACTTAATTAGGTGTGTACCTATATCCGTCTGTGTATTTATAAACTGTTGGATTTTCTATTATTTTTGGAATGTGTGTGAGTGAAGACTTTGAAACTATAGAGAACTAATTTACGAATGTTAAACTTCTTATATCCAACTAATGCGATTATGATTCTATTATTAATAATTGTGGAACCAAATATACCGCAGCCTACTCGCTCTTGACTGTTATTTTTTTATATTTCCGCTCAATAAAGCATGTTCTAAAGATAATTAGGTACTCAGTTCTTAATTAAAACAATGACACTGGTTATCAAAACCGGTCGGTTGCGACAAAAACAATTATATTTTGGTGAGAAGGAGGTTTTTATTTGGGCTCGTATTTATAAAGCGATCTCAAGTCTGAGAGCGATATTAAGTGTGGATTTGACAGGCCGTTTTGTACTGAAATGACATTTCTGATACAAACTCAAACTCGCTGTCACTCGAGAGCTAATTATAAATACGGGCCTTAATTCGCAGTGGGTTTAAACTTGACTCTAAAGTTAGCAAAAGCAGGTAGTTACATAGAGTCGACGATGATAGCCAGCTCAAACTTCTCCTTGTCGTGTAGGTTTCAAGTCGATCCGACCCGACCCGATGACCCGATAAACCCTGGTGTCAGAATTTATAAACCGCCTAATAAGTTGCAAAAAGGTATCCTTGGTTTGTGTAACGAACGACTAATACTATCAAAGACAGCGGCCGGGACCGACGGCTTAACATGACCTCCGAAGCACGCAATCTTATTTCTTCTAGACAATCAGGTGATTCAACCTGCATACATACATGAAATCACGCTTTTAACCCTAATGGGGTAGGCAGAGCGTAAACGACCTAAACAAAGATCATTCCGCCACGTCTGACAAGTTGACAATTTGACAAGTCTTAGACCAAACTGGGGAAAATCTCACGAAAGTGATAAATTGACAAATAACTATAAACTTTTACCCCCCAACCCCTGGGAATCGAAGACAGGACCTCCGGATCAGGAGCCCATGACTCAGCAGTTCATTAAAATTAAAAAATATGCCAAGTAAAAGACACTATATAAAATGACATATTTGTCTCTTCCAAAATCTAGTAGAAATTTTGTAAAAAATAATAAAATATTGCTAACACATCATTAATTAATTTTGTTGTCATTGTAGTGTGTCATTAATAATTTAAAAAAGTGTAGGTAGATAAACGATGATAATAATAGAAGTACTTCATCTAACAATTTTTGGACAACATAGAAGAGAATAAACATAAAAAAAATATAATTATCAAAACATGCAATTGTAATAAATAGTCGTGAACCTTAATAACGTAATAATGTTTATAATAATAAGGTTATTGTCACAAAACTAGTTAAACTACTTGCGTTTTCGCATAAAACCATGGCTCTATCTTCATTCGTGCGTTTTTAACTTGCGCTTTCAGCACTTTTTAAATATCCGTTGCTGTATTTGTTTGAATAATGTGTATCTACAGGTGCGCTATCGTCCAACATGACGAAAGAAAAATTATACAGAACAGCGTTTATTAAATCGAACATTTGCTGATGTTGAAGATACAAGGTCGTCATTTTTCCCAAAAAAATACAATGAAAATGAACATGGTGATAGCTAATCAAGTCACTTTAGGCAGCAATTTAACCTTTTCAAATTTATCATAATGTTTTTTGGGGAAAGTTCATTCACTTCCATGGCTAATAGTCTGTCTTATAGATTCAGGAAGATTCACCGTCTCGTTTGGAATTGGAACTTATGCTCTGAAGTGTCGCAGTTGTATAGTGGCACTAGTGAAGACATTCCCCATAAGAGTGGACTGGCGGTTGAAATGTCATTGTCAACCTAGCTGGAGTAGCGTGAGGTAACACCATAACGTTATAGAGTTACAACGTTATAACATAACCAACTTCGTGTTATAGGCCACTAGTTTGTTTATTGTACTTTTGTGTTCATTACTCAACAATAGAAGTAAAAGAACACTAGGTAAGCACGAGCGAAACAGAGTTATTGTAATTTAAATAAAAATATGAAAAAAAAACACCTCAACTTAACCTAGAAATTACACCTCTTTTCGAATGAAATCTGTTTTTATAGCATCGGATAATTTTTTAATTTTCAGGATTGTCATAATTGACAATGCACCAAAACTATTGGCTTCCCTTTTTAATACGCTTGGTAAGAAAATAAGTTGTGCCAGCTGTTGGTCTCTAGTGCAATAAAAAGTTATAAATATCTCATCGTTCATGTGTATGTGCAGATTGTGCAGGTGTGATGATTTAGATTTTTTTTTCTAAAATAATTCCTAAATATCATTAGACCGCGGATGAAGATAGGGAGGCGAACAATTATCTTGTTTCCATTTTCACACCCTTTCCTGACCATAAGCCTACCAGACAGAGAGTTGAGACGGTAAGACCACCATCAATCTATGGGAAGAGGACAATAACACCCTCTATGCATTTTTACACTATTATCCTACTACTAAGGTGATACGCAGTTTGTGAAATGAAAATACTATGGATGAGGCATATTTAACAACATACTTGATCAACATATTTGATATAGATTCAATGTTAAATCTATGACAAATAGGTACTACTTATTTAGCAATATTTTGCACAGGAAAAATATGTCATTGTTTCAAGAAAATCAAATAAAATACGAGAAACTGCAATATAAATAATAACTTGTCTAATAGCAATAGCAGTGACGCACATATAAAAACATTAAGTATCATATACCTCGACGAAGTACCTACATATGATATTACTCGTGCAGTTGTAGGCGGAAACTTACGGCCAATTAATTATTCTCTATGATATGACCGATCTAACTCGCTTATTATGTCTGTATGTGTAAATGTGTATAGAGTGTTTACTTAGACGATATATATAGGCATTCAACGCCACCTGACTCTTTACAACCCAGCTAGAAATACATTTCTAAAATAAGAGTGCCTAGTTTTAGACTTAGAAAATAAAGAAAAATAAACCTGTTTGCCAATACAAGAACGTAATCAGACGGCCAAAATCGACACCTTTGCGTATTACATAATTTTTAACACCATGTATAAATTCTAGTAGTACAAGGCAGGTATTGAGATGGTATCAGTGACTAATATGTATTGTTGCTGTGAATCATGGACCACTGACTCGACTAACCTTTAACTCGGTGGTAAATAATTACTGTCGTGACAGTATTATGATGTCTATCTGTATGGTCGTTGAGTTTAGACGTTCTTGTGTCTGATTGAGCATTGATTGATAGTGGCAATAAAACTGTTTGTAGACAAGAATTTTGAATAAACATATTCAGTTATTTTGGATTATTGAACTAAGTCTTCATCATCATCATCGTCTCCCTAGTCTTATCCCGTATTTGACGGGGTCGGCTACCTAATCTAGGGGATTGAACGAGGGTACTGGTTTTACACAGAGCGACTGACATTCTGACCTCCGCTACCCAGAAGGGAAACCAGACGCAATCCTAGATTAGGCTGTACTAAGTACAGATATTTTTAAGTCTTGTGTTATTTTTAACCAAATATGTATTTCTATATTATTCGCCTCAAATACACAAGTGTTCTTAGAAAGTTTCAAGTTTATTTAAAAAAAAAACAATAATGATCTTTATAAGTTTTCATTATTTTTTATTGAACCTATCGAGCGTGGTATTAAAATAAAGGGGATTACAAAAATATATAAGTCATATTGAAACTTAATCAGAAACAATAGAATACATTTTTTAACGCAGTCGGGATTTTCGATCATTTTTTAATAATACTTATTTAACTTCCTTCGCACATCCCATACCGTGGTGTCTATGGCGCAACAATGGGGGCGGGTGCGGCGGAGCTGTCATAACATGATCGATCAGCGCTGATGAGGCAGCCAGGGTCTGGACCCTGGCTTCACCCTGGGGTGAAGGGAACCGGAAAAATGCTGGTTGATCTCTTCCTTTGTTAAGGGTTTTGGGGAAGAAGAGATGAAAGTAGGAAATTGAGATAAAATTTTAAATTCTGATGGTTACTAACTGATATCCTCCTTATTATTGTTTGTATTATATGGGATTAAATATTTTAGCACGAATGTTTTATTTACTATGCAAAAAGATAGACATTTCATTAACAGAACTTGAAAATTACTGGTTCAGCTCGTCACCTTGTGGTACAACGGGATGCATCTCAGGAACGCGCCGCGTCGTGTCTCGGTATGAACTGACTCAAATTAATATAGGTTGCAGGTAAGCTAGCTGAAATTTTATGTATTGGTTCATCATTAAATTTACTATCGGACAATATAAAAAAAACGGAACAGACCCCACAGCATCAACACATCAGCGTTCTGATGACGATAACATTTGTCCTAACCGCCCTAACGACATCAAATGAGATACGTGATTGAAAACCGGGGGGTTTCACACAGATCAATACGAACAATGGCACAAAACCGCGCTAGATATAATTAAAAAGTGATAATCTGTGGCTTTGTGTCCGGAGGGCGGGGGGTCGATTCATAATACTACAATTTGCACATTAGAAGTACGATTTGATGTTCATTACGTAGCCTGTAGAATACTAGAAAGATTAATACGTTAACTCCAACTGCCTCCGTGGTCTAGTACTCAGAGCCATTGTCGATCCGGAGGTTGAGGGTTTGATTCCCAGGGGGGAATACAAAGTTGATATTGGTCTAAATTGATCACTTTGTCGGATCGATCGACTCGAAATCCACACAACAAGAAAAAAAACACTTTGTGAGGTTTTCCTCAGTTTGGTTAAGACAGTGCGAGCTGAATCACCTGATTGCCTGCAAGAAAAAGGATTTCGTGCTTCGGAGAGTACGTTAAGCCGTCGGTCCCGGTAGCTATATTTGATAGTGGTCGCTACACAAACCATATCAGAGGCCTGTCAGCTGCTGTTTTGACACCAGGCGTCCATCGGTTTGTACGCCACCCACGCAATGTACATCGAATTTACTTATTATTTGAATAAATTGAAATTGTAGTTTTATGAGAAAGGGTCTCGGGTGCCATAGGGCTCTATAGGGCTACAAACTGTCAAATTTGGTCCGCTTCTGATGGATCGATCAGACCCTAGCTTTATGAATCGCGTTAGATATGGAGTCACGGTTTTGTCGGCTATTGTTTGACCTTAGTGAGAATTCAATTTAGGGAGATAGATACATTAAAATTATAATATTTTTGTATTGATAGTATTGGGTAACCTCTCACGTTCATAATATACTAATAGTAATTAATAACTTAAGAAATACATACGTACCTGCTACTTCAGTCTGTGGGTCTGACTGCAAATGTGACCAAAATTGGAGCAAGTTTATAAAAACTGCAAATAGGTATTAACTTATTCCCCCACTTCAAATTTTAGTTTCAGACTTCAAGACTCAGAGCCCAAGGTGCATAGCACACTGGACGAGTTGAGGCCACGAGGATTTTGTGTAGAAAGTTAAATACTGAACAAACTCTATGTTCATCTTCACCTTGAAACTGCCTAAACTCTTCCTGTGTGCCATGCGCCTACCATCAAACCTCAGGGGTACGTTCAGAGCCGCTCGATCGATCGAAATTTAACCAGGTTAAAAATTATACTGCCCGTTCAGAGACACCTGTCAGACGAAATTTCGACTAGGTTAATTTTTATCCGGCCCGTTCAGAGGCGCACCGGAAGTGAAGTTTTATCTGACAGCAGCTAAGGTGCACGTTCAGTGCGTCCCACTAGTATAAGATTCGATCGGTATAAATATCGAACTGGGTCGACTGAACGTACTCCTGAAGCAACTCATTCCAATATTTTTATATAAAAACGAAATGACAATGCAATTTGTAAATACGGAACTATCCACATACATTAATGCTCACGCACTATCCTTTAGCATGAATCAAACAACATTAACAAGTAGTAAAGTGTTTACCAACTATTATAGGTGAAGTTCTAATCGGTTAGAAATATTGACATGTCTGAATGGTCGTTTTCCTCCAAAGTAATTGCCCACGTTGTCTAAGTTTAGGGTTGCCAGATGAAAAATATAAAAACCCAGGGATAAAATTTAATTGGCATTGAAAAGTCCTGAGATGATGTCGTAATTTGCGATTTTCTAGAAAATGGAATATTGTGAATAAAATATTTTTTTGTCGAAAACCTATTCACTGAATAAACAAATAATTAGGTAACTAACATCCGACTATATTTCTTATAAGACCAAAAAACTCAGAGATCTCAAGACAATTAATAAAATATGGTAACCCTACCTTAGCCGCACCTGTATGCGCTCGCGCAGGCTGAGACAACTTATAGACTGGCTTGCAACTAGTACTGTCACAGACATTCTTGTCTTACCACCACCACTCTAAGGTGGTTATATTTTTGTTAGAAAAGAATAAAGTAATCACACAGGAATATTTTTTTAGGCACTCAAAGCCAAAAACTAATACTAGGGCGCAACTGGGCTCCTCCACAGAATTCAAACTTTTTTTTAGTTTTCTTCGGTGTATAATTGTGGGTAGATATTTAAGACGATGGTCTATCTATGTCAAAACACACAGTTAATTATTTAATTATAAAAAAAGAAAACGCTTTATCTACCTTGAAACTGTACCTAAGGTACATAATGAATGTCTTATATGACCTGTCAAACAAATTTGACTGTCAGTTAAAAGATGACTCGAAGGTCAGTTAGTCTTTAGTCGCTCGCTTCGAAAGGCAGTTGTCACCGGTCTAATTCATGGCGCTATAAATACGTAGCCCAGCTGTTTTCAATTGCTTGACAATTTTAGCGGACTCTATAAATAATAATTACGCGCCATAGAAACCAAAGGGCAGCCGTGAAGAGGCGAATCAAGTACAACCGCTTTTGTGTTGTACTGCTTTGTTTATAAACTAGAGCTTGCCTAGGTCTTAGCTTCTGTTAGTATATTTTAGCTCTAGTTATTTAGTTATTCCTTGAATGACCCTAAAAACTTGATCGTACGTAGACGTAGCGTAAATGATCTTCTACAGAGGCCATTGATGCACTGGCTACCCCAGGGATGATACAGGCATGACTATTGTATGTATTTAAGTTGTTGATAGAACGAGATAGAGCCTTTTTCCTTCTTGCTCAGATTATTTTTATAACCATCTACGAATCACCCAGTAATTGAATGAATAAAAAAGGCAAGAAAGATATGGATGAAGTTATTTTCAAAGACTAGAAGGCAATTCGGTAAGTACACGACATAACCAAACTTCAAATAAAAGGTATGAGCTTATTAGTGTTTTCAAGTATCTTCGTGTCTTCAAGTATAATTTCAATCTTTATTTTCTCACTAAACACAACAAAAACCCAGCCAATTAAAAGTAAGTTATTTTTTATGGACAAGTTGCTAGATATGGTGTGATTCACCGACTAACAAGTCAGGAAGACCGACTGTATCCTTGACTCGTATCGACTAAGCACATACACTACACATACATGCGTACTTTATGTGTACTTACTTACATGTGATGGTATTATAAATATCGAGCCTTCCTCAAAGGTTATCTAAGCACTTTTTGTAAGGTTCTCCCATATTGAGGGAAGGCAAAGAGCTTTAGCCCATGCAGCCTAGTCTTCAGAATTTGTTTTTTTTAATTTATCGTCTTCAGTATATTCTTCTGTGACAAAATCCAGTTTCAAAAGTCTACAGTTTAATTATTTTCCCTTTAGTATTATTTTAATTACTTAAAAAAAAAAATTTTTAGGTAGCTGTCTTCTTTGCGAGAACGGAAATAAAACAAACAAATTTTTGTCTTACTACAGTAAGTAAAATAAAAAAATTATAATAAATAAATATAATTAAACAATAGCAAAAAATATAATACCCTTGCGAAGCTTTGCGTTAATTAACCTAAATAATCGTTACACGTTTGACAAGACCTTGTATGTAAGCCGGTACTGCCGAGACCTGTCAGTGTTATCAGCTGACAGTGACAGTTCTGGTTCTGGTGGGATCACCTGTGGGCTGTAATGTCGGCACTTGAGGCGGGGGAATGATTTTTAAAGACACCGAGTATCGTTAATCACCAAGTGATAAGAGTTTAGTCTTCCTAAAATTTGACTATGTGACAAAATATTTTAATTTAAAGAATAGATCTCAAGTGTCGGCTGTGATATTAACATTTGTAAGGTAGATTTATAGTTTGTTTACCTAGATAGATAGTAGATTTACCTTTGTAGTTTAACAATACAAATTACACTTTTTTTAATTAATCTAATTATAACATTAATCTAGCATGAAAAAATTAATCGAAAATGCACAAATCGAAGAATAGGAAAAAATTTATGTAAAAATTTCGTAGATGTATCCCGTTGATGTCTCTCCTACGGGCAGTAGAGCCGCTACAGCCGTAGCAGAAAAAAATAAGATCATTTGATTGTTTTACTAAAGTTTAGATTACTGCGGTTATCTTTTTATATTAGTAATAGGGTATTAATTTATATATTTAGGGTGAAGGTCACTGATCAGTTTTACACTGAGAAATAACTGATTCCCACGGGAACATCTTTAAAATTGCAGGTGTGAAACTATATTTATCCCAACATAGCTACGAGAATAACAAGCAGGTAGGCTTGGTATTTATTGCACAGAGCTGGCAAATCAAGCCTTCACTACAGAAATATTCTGTCAAGGCTTACGATGCTATAAGATAAGCATAATATCAAAACTAGATTGATTAATAATCTGCCATTATTATGACCATTAATTCTCACTTAGACATCGCGATTATATTCAAACTACAATCTATTAACACTGGAAGCCGAGAGATTATACTATTAATATAATGAATAAAACATTATTATGTTTATTGTAGTATCAATGGGTGAAAAAATCTTTATGCAAAAAAAATTAAATAATCTTTTTACACCTCCAATGTGTATGTCTGATTAACATTATAATTGTATGTTATCATAACGTTCTGCATATGAATGACACGCGAAAGAGCATAACTCGACTTATAATCAAAGATTTCTGTACATTGACGGCTTTCTTAGACATTAACTTTTAACATACAGATTTGGTTACGCAATGCACGGTATTTTAGTGATATTTCTAAGATGTATGATTAAGTTAAACATTGTTTGATTTGTTTAACTCCACTATTAGCGTTATATAATCAAGTTACTTGGTTAATAACGTGTTTTCATTGTCAATAATTAAACACTTATTATGTATTCTACATGTGCTACCTAAGAGGTGTATATTTAATTGACCGTTCATATCTGTAAGTATGGAGATGTCCAAGATATAAGATTTCACAGTAAAATTGCTAGATTTTTATTTATTGTCATTGTAAAGTTACTTGTAAAATAAATAGAGCTAGTTTTTTGATCCTTCTTTCAAAAGGAATCGCATTATTGTTTTATATTTTTCGTGAACCGAATAGAATTGAAATAATAGACAGTTTCCATCAGTCTTTGCTATCGATTTGGTGAGGACACGACTAAATCTCGACTACAATTGTGTCCGTCTCCTGATAGAATATGACCGATGACGATTTTAGTGCTAGATTTAGTGGTTTTGTATCACATTGGAATTGCCACCATTGATCTCACGATAAAATTATACTTAGCTCAAATTAGGAAACGAAATTAAAAGAGAATAATTTTCAGATAATTATTTTATGTTTAAGTAGAATAAAGTAAAGCTTAATAAAATTCTAACCTATTTGAGATTCTTGTTTCTTTTTTAACCAAAACTTTTAACCTTTAAACAGGTTAGTGCGTTTGATAGTAATAATAATAAAAACCTATGATTTCAGATGGCTATCGGAGTGGAGATGAAATGTTAAATACACCGTTAGATCCAAAAGGCAGCGTTTTGAGAGTAATTAACTCTTAACTCGGCGCGTGCGCAATGCGCGTGAAACTTGCTGAGTTGGGTTGTTCCACGATGTGCCAAAAAAATATCCCACTTTTAAAATTACTACTACTTTTCTCATCATAATAACAGCCACTTGAAATATAGTGCTGGATATGAGCCTTTATCAAATACACCTGCAGAAAATTCAGCACTGAACGGCAGCGGCTAAGTTATCTATTTTGGCAAAAACGTAACAAACTAATGCTGAGGCGTCAAAGACTACTGACATCGTATTCTCATCAAAAGGTATTAAATGGTACCTACCCCTGGGTACCTAGTATCATGATCATTCACACAGTTGTATTAAAAAATGCTGCTAATTTAGTAAGAAGAAGAGGGTACAATTCGGGTCTCATGGACGTTGTACGCAGACCACGCCCCTGACCGCGTTGCACTTGCGCGGCAGCTGTAGAGTACAGTACAGTCAGTATTATAATTGACGTCACAGAGTGCAATGTTTTTAGACCACTGTGGAATAACTTGTCATGATTAGCGTATGCGCATCGGGGTCGCCTTGCAGCCCAAATTATATGGTTGTTTTCGCTTCTCCACGGCATATATCATTCGATTATAATTAGATACTATATTACTAGGGAGGCAAGTTTATTGTACGTATCAAGAAAGCGGTTTTTTTGGAAATTTTAGAAAGTATCGTTGTATCCTTTCACGTGTTAACAAAATAAGTACATCATATGTAATATTTACTCGTATTCCACAAAAATTAAGACAATAGGAGTATGTCTTATTTTTTAATACTGGTTGATAAGAACAAAACTTAATTAAATCTGCAGTTAATTGTTTGATTGACGCGTTAATCGGCGATAATTTGCGTTAAGTCGTCATTAACTAATCAACTTAACTCTGCGTTAATCAGCCTAATCAAGGTGACTGCAACCTTTTTTCTAACTCCAGGAGCGTTCGTCAGATTTTCTTAAAAAAAAAACTATAATTTTTACTAATAAGTTACTTTTTGTTACGTAATCATAGTAGCATATCCGAACTTCGTTTATGAACTTGATTCTATCCAATTTAAATACTTATTCCATAAATTATTTTAATTGCTTATCAAATAGATTACGGCTACTGATCGTACAAATCATTAAAACCAGTGGCTATAAAGAATATTAACTCTTTCACTGCCATGGTCTTCCGGTCCAGTTATAGAATAATTATGAATATTGATGAGGTAGGCTGTACCGTATGGTTCGGAAGAAACTTTAATATGGTATTATGCAAAGAATTTTAATTGGATATACTATGCAAATAAATTGAACTTTCAATTTTGTTTAGAAAATATACATACGTATAGTCACGCCTGTATCCCTTAACTTAAGAGGTAGGCAGAACATGAATAGCATACTGAAAAACCTTCCTCTAGGTCAGACAATTTTGTAGACAGGAGTCTTTATTAATGTGGCGATAGGTTGTCAGACCTGAAATACACCTAAACCCTGAAAAAAAAAACCAGTGTTGTTATATTTCTCTCCCAGCTCAGCGAAAGAAGAAATCAATACCCTTCGTTTCGATAAAGAAGACTTGTCATCTTCATGTCACGTACCTTCAAGTACGGTAGTAGCCAAATGTCGACAGTGACGCACGGGGCTCTGCGCATGCGACGACGGTCATACACTTGCGCACGAGTGGAGTGAATGACCGCTAACAGAATAGGGATAAGGGTCATCGGTACCTTTCAAGAAGCCAATTCAGTTCAAGTTATAACTAATAAAATGTCAACACTAGACAAAAAACTTAACAGTATCAATCATAAGTTTAGTTCAGTTAAAATAGGGAGCCAATTATTAGAGATAATTCTTAATTTTCAGAAGGAACTCATCACTTCCATCATCCCTTCCATTCTGGACTGGGAGTGACAGAGAAACATAGAATGTGCCAGCTGCATCTCCTCCCGGGCATGCTGTAAAAATCAGCTAAGGGATCCGAGGGTTTCAGTATTGTAATTAAGGCGATGGGCTGACAACTCGTCACTATAGCAATATACATAATCATCTGTAATAATAAAAACCCTCAAAACTCGTCAGACGTGGCGGAACGACCTTCGTTAGGACGTTTTTGCTTTACCAACCCCATTAGGATAAAGGCGTGATTTTATGTATGTATGTATGTATGTATGTAATTCATCAGTTTATTCCCTGGATTCATTTTTGAGTTTTCGTTATTGATTTTTGAGGCTTGTGATAGCATCAAGAAGAAATGGGGTAGGCTGTTCATGCAGATTAAGATTACCACAAAGTCTAGAATACACAGGTGTGACTTTGTGAACCTACTAATACACATACACTGTCATTAACTTATCTACTTAGCTTCTTTATGTATGGGTGACTCACTAAAGACGTCATAGTGTGATTTTCCTTTCCCATACACTGAGTATTTTTCCTCAATAATATTTACTATTTATGACCTTAAGATGGAAATGATAACATAAAGAATGTAACAAATGGTTTAAAACTTAAAATAGGTAAAGTAATTTCTCGGTTTTGAAAGTTTTGCTAAAACACTAAACAGCATTTTACCAAAACGTAGCAGAGCAAAGAATATAACTTCACAACATGTGCAATGCATGTTTCCTTTTTTTATTTCTTTTAAAAAATATAAAAGGCATACGCTTTAAAACTATAACTTTCATAGCATCATAGCGGATCTTGTCCAAAACTCAACAGTTTACATTTTTACGGTTTGCTGACCACTTTTTTAGAATCATGTCGTAGATAATGTTGATAAAATGTTATCAAGAATGGGTGGAATATGGAAAGTTGGTAGACATGTGAACAGTTAGGCCCTGGGGCGAATAGAACACTGCAAAAAGCTGGTCACGCCACGCCGACGCGCGATTTTTTTTTGCGCGTTCGAGAGAAACTCCAAATCGTTGATGGGCTCAATTCTAGACTGTCAGCTTTTCTATTATATTTGTAAATAACTCATTCTCAGTGCTGTTTCTATATTTTATCGCAGCAAATTTACCTAAGTACTTGCAAACTAATTTTTTTTGTGATTTTATGTAGTAAATAAAATTGCTACGATAGATTGTCTCGGTTACAAGAAGGCTTTGATAAAACATATTTGATGTTTTTGCCAATTAATTTGACATTCATGATTAATTTATTTAGGTAAATTTGACAATTGCTCTACGACTTGCAATTAATTTTCCGTTACTCTATATTTTTTTATTAAAATATTTTATCTAGGCCAATAAGGACAGGTTGTGTTGTGAATGTAGAATCGAATCGAGTCCATAATCGTGTCTTCTCTGAAAGGCGCCTGCGCCGGCCGCACGCTACGCCCTCGACACATTTCTTCTGCAGTTAAACTACACAATATACACAATTAATATTGTGCACGTTATATCCGCTTCTCGGCATCAAATCTCACTTCTGTAGGTCTGCTGTAAGAAATTTCTTTATAGAGATAAGCAGTGCCTGTTGTGTCTTGTTTCTTTTTTGTTTGTATTTTATGTTCTTTAGTGTGTACAATAAATTGTTAAATAAATAAATAAAATAAATAAATATAGGAGTGTCATTTTAATGTCACTGTTATTTGATACGAGTCAAACACATGTTTACAACACTTTTACGCGATTAGGTTTTTTACGTTAAACGAGCTCCCATGTCTCTAGTCATAGACAAATTGTAATCTCATTATGTGGCAGTATTTTTTCCATAACAAGACACGTGCAATATACAGCCAAAAGTTGCCTCAAACAAATTCATCAGATGCAAGACAACGGCAGGTCCCGGTGGCGACTTTAATTAAAATTTATGTCGGGATCTACACAAAAAACATAACAAAATAGGCACTATTAATTACTCTCCCCTTTACCGCATAACCCGGCTGCTCCTGCGCATCGCTCAGATTCGCCTGCGTCGCTTCAGTAGGACCATCTGTGAACACAAATTAAATCGAAGTGTGCTTCAAAAATGTTGATTCTTCTATAACTAATTCAGAAACATACGATCACATTGGCGACTTCAAAATATTTATACTTATTGGACAAAGTTTTTCAACAAACTAGATATACTTACTAAAAACAATCAACTAAAATAATTGCCTATCTGCCGACCGACCGAGGCCATTTGAAACCCTATCATTCGGATTCAAAAGGTTGAGTTGAAGAACTGCTAGATAATTAAGGAAAAGTTACAATACTGGACCAGCTAGAGTGATGTACAGTTGCGCTGGCGCATCTTAATTAGAGCAATTAGTGGGTCCGAACACACGCGCGTTGTCATAATCTCTGTGGAGTAGCTTGTCTGGCGAGGGCGCCAAAGAATTAAATAAGTACTAGCCACTGCAAAAAAAAACATGAATAAAATATCATTACTTTTAAAACTGTTTGAAAGAAACAGTCTCATCAATAGAAAAAAGAGAAATTATTAAGGCTAAAATGGATAAAAAAGTAGATTGATTGCAACATAATGTGTAACAGTCTAGATACCATCAGTACAAGTAGATTCCTGATACCTTTAATTACGCCTTTAATAGAGAAAGCGCCCTGGAGGTTCAATTACCCTTTAATACAAGGTTTTGCAAGAGTGTCAGCGAAAAAAACCTGGATGAGTTGTCGATAGTAGCCACTGAAGTAGAACCGCTGTCTCGGTCGACATGCCACGGGAAAGTTGCACTACAATTTGCAGAACCGAAAAACAAAATATAAAAGAAATATGACAGGAAAAGCGATACAAAAAAGATGAGTTATGTTTGTTGAATAGAATACAATAAAATTTATTGGGTCATAAATTTTAATTACTTAGAAATACCAAATTAATAACCTACCTAACATTATTTACCTACCTTACCTAAATTATTCCATTGGGCTGCTTTTCCACTAGACGTCACGTCAACGGCAACGGCGACGGCACGGGACCGTCGACGAATATCGTAGGTGAGAAAATCGTATGAAAATCAAGTGAATTAGATGACACGCTTTTAAAGCGTGTCATATAATTTCATTGATTTTCATACATTTTCTCACCTACGATATCGTCGACGGTACCGTGCCGTCGCCGTTGCCGTTGACGTGCCGTCTAGTGGAAAAGCGCCCAATACATCTCTATAATGTACATATATTTATGTCTGTATGTCAAGAGTCAGACATATTAGTTTGCAGAGGTGAAGCTAAATTGATTATACACATTTATTTGTCTAACTTCGATGTGGTCAAAGTTTAAGCATTGAAAGTAATTTGTTAAGCTTTGGTTTAATTTTGAAACTAGGTGAAAAATATCTTAAAATATGGTGTGATTGAGCAATTTAGATACAGCGGGTTTTTCCTAAAACAATAAAAAAAAAGTCTTTGACATCTCTGAACCCATAGTAAAAAGCATAAAATATAAACTGAAATAAACTCTATGTAATCTAAATCTGATTAATGTCAAAAGTGACCTATTAATTTAGGCTCTACTAAGGCTCGCATTGATAAAGCGATCTCAAGTTTGAGAGCGATTTTATGTGTGGATTTGACAGGCCGTTTTGTACTGAAATGACATTTCTGATTCAAACCCAAACTCGCTGTCACTCTTGAGAGCTGATTATAAATACGGGCCTAAGTGACTAATATTATTTTTGAGTAGGTATGATATGAGGTACGAGCTTTTGCTAAGGCCATGTACGGTACGTAACTATTGATAAAGTATAATAGGTAAGTACCTAAACATAGTTTTAAGTAAACATTAAATTTATCGAAATTTATAATTTTATCGCCGGATGAGAACCAGATTAGTATCTCATCTATTAATCCTAAACAAGAAGAACATTATGAATCCATTGACAACTTTATACTAAACCATTGTTAACTGAATGACAACAATTTACATGAAACAGTCAGTTATCTTGTCATTAATCTTCGTTAAAAAGTCGAGGCAAAAACTGGTCAAGTGCGGTCCGTCACCGACGGCGCGTCGAGCTATCATCAGTGCTAGAGACGAATAAATTATGTGGAACTAGCTTCTCATCCCGCGGTTGCACTTGCATTTTTTTTTTTTATCTGAAATAGTCGAGGCATACTGTGTTTTTAGATGTTTCGTATCGGTGTATGACACGATCAGCCCTGAGTTTTTAAACCGCTTAGTTGGCCTCTGACATGATTTACGTGACGCCCTCTGTTCGACAGCTTAACGTGCTTTCTGAAGCAGTGCTAGAAGAGCAATCGTCTAAATTATGTAGAACATTCGGACCCGGTTTCACCAGTGTCTTAATTAAATAAATAAAAATACAGCTTTCTAGCCCCGCGATTTAATATAAGTATAGATTTAATATAAGCGCCATCTGTATCACTTATGTAACGAATTTTCCCGTGGAAACTAGATTATGTTCCCGCGGAAAAAAACTGTAATTTTTTTATTCCTAATCAAATTCTACCTGTATAGGTACCAAGTTTCAAAAATACGTTCACCAGGTTAAGCTTATTGCAGAAGCAACAAACATATTCACAAAGTTTCTCATTTATAATATTAGTATAGGATTGATTATGAGTAATTGATGATTTTGCACCATAAAGGCACTCTCTCTTATACACCGTTATAATTATGACTTTCGCAAAAAAAAAAACTTATAAAAAAAATTGCGAGCCGATTTGACCTCTGACTCTGTAATATATCGTGATGTCGATTAATAGTTTTTTTCTTCATATTAATGGCCAAAGATTTAAGGTTAATTACCGGTTAACTCGAAACCTTTGGTTTAAGTTAACTGTTTGTTAGGGAAAGTCAAATGTGGTTATCGATGTGGGTGTTTAACCTACCATTTAGAAAAGTTGATTATAGTTTTAGGGTTTAAGAGCAAATTCATTTTGTCTTAATATAAGCTGTCAACGTTAACTTATAAAACGGTAGAGGTATGGTATACAATAGCGTACAAGGGGCCGTATTAATAATTGGCTCTTGAGACTGACAGCAAGTTTGTCAGCGATGTCAATTCAATGCAAAGCGGACTGTCAAATCCTTACTTAATATTACTTTCAATCTTGAGATCGCTTCATAAATACAAGTCTAGATATAACAGTGATTTTGGCGCTTTTAGGTCCTTAAATATTAAATTGCCGATACTTAATACTGGCAACTATGAAAAAATGGTCATTTCAATGTGTTAGGTTTGGTCCCAATAATATAAGCTTCCCGGATATAATGTAGAGTTGCAAAAATACGCCGAAATTGTTCGGGAAAAGTATGGTACACCGTGTTTGCTTTACTTTCGACTTGTAAAACACAAGAAGATATCTACTTGTGTTTCATAACTGTCTGCCCAATTATTGAACGTCCACTTGATGATCAGCTTGCATTCATGAAGTATATTAATTCTGAAACGTGTTCAGCCATAGTTAACCGAACCTTGTAAGTATGAATCACATGCACCATTCAGCAGTAAAACTAAAACTAAAGCACGACACGGTTCTCAATGAACGTGGCTGGGGGCGCTGCATTATAAGGAGAACTGTCAAATCAATGTTAAATCTCAAGATAGCGGCTTAGTTCCTTTTTTTGCCACGTTCATTTAAAGCGTGGTTGTGTTGTATTATTAACTGGAACTCATTGCAGCGTCGCTCTTTCAGTGACGGATCTCACTTGACATTATTTTATGAACGTTCTTTTGTGTCACGCGTCCAGTCTAACTTGACCTGCCTGGTCCCTACACGGTTCATTTTCTAATAGCGCGAGAGCTACGTGTCGAGGGGTCAAGTTGTGACGGGAGTGTTTCAGGTGGTATACGCGACAAAGACCTAACATTTAAAGACAGGCCTTTCTATAACATTATAAAAGACGGGGATCCAGAGAAGCAACAAAGTTCAAGCATAGAAATTACCATCAGAACTGCCTTTTTCATAGTATTAAAATCAAAATCATTAACGTCATCACGCCAACTAAGTTATACCTAGCCTAGTGTGTGAAAAAGAAGAGGATAGGTACTCGTAGATAGTTTTTTTACCTATTATTAGGATTTAAATATTTTTTATGTTTAAATTACAACATAACTCAAGGAGCATAGGATTTTATTGACTTGTAAAGACGAGCTTTTCAAACTAAATAAAATACGAACTAAGTCATTAAAAAATAAAAATAAAATTATTAAAAAAATCTACTGCATTATACGTGTAAGGGAACGCTTCCCGAAAACAGATAGGGATTGCTCAGCCAATGAAACGTTTCAAATTTTACGAAAAATAAATTTCAGGAAAATAAAAACAATTTTGACTTACTCTACTCATACAAAACCGTCTGACCGACTACAGGTACCCTGTCAAGAAGCTGTCCTTACACCCAGTATACAAGCAGAAAACCATTATAATTATAAGCCACGTCTACCAGCTGATCAGTCTATGCCGTTTGCTGAGACAATGACGTCGATGAATATGCATGGTGGCATCGCCGGTGCAATTTGGCCGGGCCCGTCTTGTAATGACAATGTGACAAAAATAACACGTCTCAGCACATGCGCACACGCACTCGACGTTGCACGCCTCATGTCAAAGTTTTTGAGGCTATTTTACTGGGTGTAAAAAAATTGCTGACCAAAACTTCAGGGATTAGCAGACCTACCCTACCCATTAAACTGCACAACTTTCCCCAAATAAAAAAGGTCAAAAATGTTAAAAAGGAGCTCTCATACAAAAGGAGCTAGGCTTCCTGTCAGGTTACTAGGTATATTTTAGTGTAAACCCTTAACCTCTCTAAAAATGCAAAATCTCATGGGAAATACTATTATAGGCCACAACTTAAACCGTTTGCAACTCAGTTCCTTGATCGGCCGAATTACATAAGTAGGTATCATGCGAATTAAATAACCAATTTAATAAGAAACGACATAATAGGCATTATTTTTAATAGAAGTAAGTATAACGATGTAATATTTTATAGTATTTTTTATGGGTAAATCTACGTTTTGATAGTAAAAATATTAATAATAAGGACGGCTACAACACCCACACCAATATCTTTCAGAGTCATTGTTGTATTGATTATGCGCACACGCCTATCTCTATAGATCCTTAGATCACGCTTCACGCGCCATCTATCGACAAATAGCTGCAACACACAACAGCTGCTCGCGAAAATCGACGTGACACTTTATCATCGACAGTCGATACGCCGGAAGCTACCTCCTTAGCATTGCAAATGAGGTGCGCTTGCGTTCCTACAATGTCACCCGCACACGGACAAAACAGTCAACCCTAGGGTTAAAGTATTAACATATAAATACAGTGTGATTTCTGAACTATTGATGGAATCAAACGAGCCTTATTTATGAGTTAAAAATTTACATACTGTAACTGTTAAATTGCTTGGATGATCATTTTTAAGCAGCTGCTGTGACTTGGCGTTTTGGGTTCCAGATTGTTCGATTTCTGTTTATGTAACCCTTTGGAATATTCCGTGGTTGTTCGATTCCTAATTTACACAACAAGAAGCTAACATAGGTGACCCGTACGACCACGTTTGAGGTCTCATGGGAAAGCAGTTCAAATGGGTCTTGTCTTGATCGATCAGCTTAGCCAAGTCATTTGAACAAAGTTATTATGAATTCAACCGTATTTTATTGTATGAAAGTAGATAGTTATGATTACAATTCTGTGTTGAGATGTTACCCTGCATTGTGAAGTTACAATTGTCTCATATAGGTAGGTATATAGTACGTAGCAGTAGGTACCTAAGCTATATTTATTTTAATATTTGTATAACGCCTAAATCAAATATTTTACATAATCAGCAGCTGCGTATAGCCATAAACTAACACAATAATATAAGATCAACGACATTAATCATCAAATAAATCAATAGAACATCGATATTCAAAAGTCAACTTTTGCCTACATTCTGATGCTAATGTTACTACAGGGTGAACAAAAACGCATCGAATCACGTGTGTTTGACGCCATATTTGAATAATTCGGGTATTAATCACCGCAATGCAAATTTTCTTGTGGCGCGCGCGAATTCTAAACAAATGACTGTCATTGGGGACAAATATGTTAGACATTTTTTTTAGAGTCATTCGATGACTTTCTATCAATTTATTGTAGTCAAATCTGCAATTTGCAAATGCTTAAAATATACTGCAGAATATGTAAATACTTACTTAGGTTCTTATTTCTTCTATTAACTTCCGTCTTTTAACTAGAAAGGCATGGGAACCAGTGAAATTCTTTAAAGTTTAGAAAAAAATATCTTTATAAATTATTCTATTTAATTAATTTTTTGGAGCGGATCACCAGTAAGTCTGCCACGTCCGTGTACAAATTGCTGCTTAACCGATAAAATCGGTCCGACCACTCAAAAACAATGCTCGAGCCACCGAAATCAATAAATTCGCTAAATAATAGTTATCGAAAAATAAGCCTAAACATTATTGTCATCCGGAAAGCATAAAAATATTTCAAATGCGAGACAATAGAGCCAAGACAATGGGCCGGTGCAAAAAGGGGCCGAAACTTTTTCTCAAAAAAGTGTGTTTTTTTGCAAGCCCTCTTCGACAACAATCATTGTACCGCCACCGCCCTTCGCCGGGACCTTTTTTCAATAACGGACCCGCGGTTTGTTTATTTTCGTCGGCTAAACGATATTATTGGTAATGGGGTTTTATTAAAAAAATTACCCACCGTAAAAATGTCCGACCGAAATGGGTTAAGAGAGCATTTTGTGTTGACATTTCTATTTTTTGCGATAGCAGTGTAAAGAGCTGTAAAAAACGTTGCTGCAATATTTTTTAAAGCTATCATTATTGTGGCAAGTAGACAGACCACTAGAACATGTAAGGGTAATTGCGCATGACACGAAATCAGTTGAAAAACGCGTGTTTTGTACGTGGAAATATGTTCATTAGTGAACAAAAACCCGGTTTACATGACAATGCGTGCCCTCACCGGCCAAGGCACCGTTTCCGAAAACCGTAAAGGAAGTGATTACATATTCTAATTCAAAATCCCGGGTCCCGGTTCATATGTCACCCGATTATAATAAAAAAGTAACATACCTACCTCCGCGTAACCGTTACTCTGCATCCTGAGAAAAAAAAATCATTAAGAACCGCATTTCTAAACACCATGTCGTAGGAAAAAAATTGCATACTTACTTATAATCCATAAAAACAACAAATTGGTAAAAGTATAAAATGCTCCTTATTCTAAACGCTTTTGAGTCATTTTAGATTGCAACCCTCACATGTCCCGTATAAGAATTTATGCATCGCATTTGCATAATGTGCATAGCCCCTAAATTTTATTGAATAAAAAAATAGGATGGGTAGAACTTTTTTGCATAAATTCTTACAAAGGAAACGGGTTAAACCATTCAGGAAGTAAAATGTCGTAGATCCGCTTGCATTTCGAATTGGAAGTCAAAGTGCACACAAACAGAATAAAAAAATATACCTAGTGGAAACCAAATAAAGAGCATAGTTGCATAGTTGCAAAAATGGGGTTACATCGTTTTGCACGCGCTTCCCCGCCGCGCTGCACAATAGCCCAAAATGTACCTGACTATAATTTATGCGAGAATATTAAGAGAAATGTACCTGCCCTTTTTGAATATTAAGTGCAACCTAACCCCTGACATTACTGAATAGGGTTGAGATACTATTTGAAAAGGAATAATACAAAAAAAATGCAAATAAACTGTCCCCACATTTGCGCGAGGGTTACAGGTATAAGGAGCATAGAAAAAAAATCGCAAGCGCAGAAAGTATCGCATTTATAAACACGTGAAGTATTAACAATGAATTCGATACTTGATGGGGAGCCAACACTTGTCATCTCGGCGTATAATTTGGGTGTGTACGGTTCTTTTCTTATGCATATCGGGTCGGGGGTCGCTCATAGATAGTTCTTTTTTAATAGCGTTTTTTTTTTACTACGGATCGTATGCAAAGATTTATTATTGTATGCCGGGATGTGCGTGAGAATGCTGCGAGTCTGTGAGATAATCGAATTTGCCTATGCGCACCCTAGGTAGATCTAGCGAACCCTTTAGATCGATTTGTATGGACTTCATGGGAAGATGTGAATATTCAAACAAGGTGTCATCTTTGTGAATATCGATGCCGTTGGATCCTTTTATAGGAGCCTGGGAATTGATACAGTGAAAAGGAAGACCCTGATCTTTTTTGCATAATCTATTAGTCTGGAGGTCTTTGTGCGTCTAACGGAATTTTTGTAAAGGGTTGATCTCAAAAAGTGGTCGTTAAAAAACGGGACCGTTACAATTTTTTAAGTAGCGATTGACTTCTGTCCAAGGACGAAATACCGCTATTGTCTTTTATTGATTGTCGATCTTTTGGAGACAAAAAAAGTCACCGTAACTGTTTTATGTGTATTTTTTGTTAAGAAGCGGGAGACGGTTTTTAGTGAAATGTAAAACTGGAGCAAGGCTTTCTTTCATTGCGTTTGATGGATAAAACTGTAGTTATTGTACTTAATTTTATTACACAATATGAAAAATACTTCAGACTGGGTTTATTAATTTATTTCAATAAAATAAAATAAATGTGATGATTTATCGGAAATGTCAATGTCTTTTGAATTTGTAAGACTTTCTTAATTATTTTGAGACCCAATCATAAAAAGTTGTTAAATATTTTACACCCGAGAATAAATACTTGCGTCACCTAAAATTATTATTACGAATTTATAGAATTTACTATGTCGTACAATAAATGATTACAATAGTTAAGTGCGTCATTGCCGACGTCATAGATACATCTTCTTATTACGAATGGAGAAGATTAGGAGAGGCATATGCCCAACAGTGGGCAAAACCATGCTGACGAAGAAGAAGAAGAAGAAGATTACATTTCATCATAGATATTTTAATCAAAGTCTAAATTGCATGTATTTATTACAAAGATATTTAAATAAAATATGTACTTAAAACAGATTAAGAACCTTTCCAACCCATTTGTCCAAAATCAAAACAGTGTACAAATATTTTAACAATTTACTCTACCGCGCTTGAACAACCCGTCCTTTTCATACCGCAGTCGGGGCGGGCGGCGGTTTTTTCTAAAAGGTGACATCTGACAATGTGCTCCAGTTTTTGCAGTTGTTTGATCCAAAACAAACAAACCAACAAATGGACATGGACCCAATGACGCAATGTACAGACAGACAAAAGGAAAGAGTTAGCAAAAACATGTCGTAAACGGTAACAGGCAAAAAGATTCTACAGGCTGTTACCATTTTTGTAGAAATTAGATTGCATCGGTACAGAAAACTATTGGTTTTTGTTTAATTAAAAATGGGTTTGCTCTTTACTCCAGTATAGGTCGGAAGCGACTGACAAGGAGTCGACGATGGAGCGAGCTCACCCAGAAGATGCCTGTTCACTCTAACTTTGAAGTGTTGGGGTTGTAATCATTCGGAAACACAGATAGGTACTAAAAGTAAATCTATAATCTTAGAGGTCATTTGCGTACTTCTAAAACGATTCTTAAACATTAATGATTAGACAAAAATAAGAGGTGAAACCAAAAATAAATGTTCTTTAAAAATCTTATAAATCGCACACAAAACTCTACAACAAATATTATGAATAATTATTTAATTTAATTATCATACGAATTAAACTTGATTAACACAGTAATGTAATGATTAAGAGAAAGTATGACGTAAAAGTGAAATGACATATTCTTGGAGATATTTATTTACATACATACATAAATCACACCTTTATCCCTAACGGGGTAGGCAGAGCAAAAACGACCCAAACAAAGGTCGTTCCGCCACGTCTGACAAGTTTTGAGGGTTATTATTATTACAAGATATGTATATTGATTGCAATGCACTGAAACCCTCGAATCCCTTAGCTGTTTTTACAGCATGCCCGGGAGGAGATGCAGCTGGCACATTCTATGTTTTTCTATCACTCCCAGTCCAGCATGGAAGTAATGGTATTTATTTATGCCATATTTATTAGTGAACAAATTTGATAGCATTACAGCTAAATGCTAATAAAAATGAATTTAAAGTATAGTAAGTTTTAAGAATATCTACTTCGAACAAAAAATTAATAATAATATCAGAATTCTATTCATAAATGCAAATCAAACAATCAAAATCATTATTGAATGTTAGCACCCAATTTCACTTGTGTCATTCATTATCATAATAAAAATAAATGTAAAAATTATGACAAATTAAAAAGGTTCAGAAACTAGATCATATACATAATGAAGTTATCGCTTAATTTAACATATTATTAACATACCGATATGTTAATAAGTGGTTAATAATATTATGTTAAACTATGTATAAACATATTAATAATTATGTTAAGCTGAGCCCTTTTTCTATTATCAAGCGTAATACGGTACTTAATTAATTTAAATAGAGATCAAATTTCCATGATTTCTTTACTATATTATGAATATGTGGGATCTAATTGGCTAGGTAAATGAATATGTGACATTTTGTTTGTTTGTGGGTGCGTTATCTCCGGAACCATTGATTTTATTAATATTTCAATTATTATTATTGAGATGTTTTTTTTTTTACGTTTTCTAAACTATTGTTGTCATAATTTAATCGTTATTTACTAATTCAAGTCACCAAGTAACGTAAAGATTTGCTGATTAAAAACATTCTGAAAACTAGCGGATTATGGAAGAGCCTTATAAATAACTTTCACAAGAAAAGTCGGGAACAACCGCGCGACAAATAGCTTCTAAATATCAAGTTAACATCATATCAAATCTGCATGATTGGTTGAATATTAATTTTTTACTAATAAGCTAATTTAGGGGTCATAAATAGTGATCATGCTGTGTTTAGTGTAGGTCCGGCTTTCACCAAATATCTTAATGGCCGCATTGGCCGCCATATTTTTTCTTTTTCTTTTTTTTTGCTAGCGCTGGCTACAAAAATGTTCCAATAAACTTACGTTCCGTTACAGTCACACCGAAGGGTTAAATTATGCAAATTAGTCTCATACAAAGTGTTTGCAACGTCTCTTTTCAAGTAAAATGCTTTACGGGCTTCCCAATAGATATTGGTATGTATTGTATTTTTTTATGTTTTTCTTGTTGCATGTCAAAGAAGGCTTTTTTTGGCGCTACTGCCATCGGGCAGTCAACAATCGTGTTGCAATGTTTCGCTTATTATTCAAATTCTGTTTTTAGCTGTGAGCAATTCTTACGATAGCCATGTGTCAGTGATTGCAAACAAGTAAGTATAAGTACCTATGTTTCGAACATAGATTGAAATCACAGATTAAAATAAATACAATGTTGAGTTTTTATTTCAATATCGAATCGAATTTACTTATAAGCTGACAGTCAATTTTGTACGGAAATGCATTTTTGTTTATATTTTGATCTACTTGTGTTGGCTATCACATGATGAGTAGGAGTATTTTGAAAAATCAGAATTAAGTGAAATGCTTCAGTACCAAAGATTTAGGCCCGTATTTATGAAGCGATCTCAAGATTGAGAGCAATATTAGGTTAGGATTTGACAGGTCGTTTTGTACTGAAATGACATTTCTGATACAAACTTAAACTCGCTGTTCTTGGTTCCCTACAGAGCAAAGTAGGTCCTCAACACCATTCCACAGTTACGAGATATTCAGCGATAGCGAACTTTACTGCTGCCAAGTATTACGTACCAGCAGTTAATTTAGTATGAAGGGCCTGCGAGTCCTGCGACTGAGAACGAGTCTTATAGCGCTTATCAGCGGGATAAGATAGCCCGATCGGGGTACGGAGTAAGATGTGAGAATATCGCGCTCGTCACCGGCCTCCAACCTTATCCGAGACAGTAAAATGCGAAACTCAGTGCCGGCCAAGCGGGTGTATGAGAAGGGGTAAGGAAAATCGATGACGGAGCGACTATAGCTGGACACAAACTTAGGTTTTGAAATGTTGAAAAATATAGCGAAGTATCAACGCCCTATTAAAAGTCACTCCGGTTTTGAATATGTTTGTCTCACTGCTGCTGGTTCCATCGTTTCTGGAGTAGTTTGCAGTCATTAATTGGCTCGACTCAATAAGAACATCTACAAAAAACATAGGTTATCCTATCCTATAACAACCTCACTTTTGACATTTGGTAGCAATTCGTAGTTGAAAAAAGCAGGATTTAACTAATATAAGTCTATACCTGTCATGTTCTATCATGAGAGAACAGAAAGGGACGGCAATAATTTTAGTCAAGATTTAGTTAAGTTGTGCCCTCCACGAATCGATATCATTGATATAATGATTACGAATAGTCAAATACAATTGACTTTTATTGACTCTTAACCACCGGTATCTTTAGCCCATTCATAGCACAGTTGTTTGTTTTGCGGACAATACTAAATCAGTAGTACCCTTTTCGCAAACCGCTGACCCTTTGGATTTTTTTGCAAACTCTTCACAATGGGATTGCGTTTCTTCATTGTGTCCAAACCCTAACAGGTGGACCTTTATTATTGCAATTTTATTCAATTGTAGTCTTGAAGACTCGTGTAAAATGTCTCACTTGCAATTATTAGCGGACAATGACCTCCGCTTTTTTTTTTACTTTTTTATACCACAAGGGGAGTCTTCGTCCGTCAATAGAATAACACTTTGAGTGTATTTACAGTTATTTAGATAAGTTTTTTTGCTGCCTTATGGGGAAAAGCGACCGGTTAGAAGCTATCGATGCGTTGCCAATTAAGGAATGGTTTCATTTTTATCTCATTTATTTTTCAAACACGCATTATTTTAATTGCCGTCTTGTGATATTTTTTTGTACTAACTAGTAATTTTATGTTTCGTATTATTCTTTTTTTTATTCGTATCATTCTTGCTCCGTATGATGTCAAATTAGTATGGCATCATTTAATCTCTTCCTGCGCATGTTGAGTAAGTAAACCCAGGAAACTTGCAGCAGTTTTCCACAGGAAAAATAAATAACATTAAAAAAAAACGATGATTTACCTCTCAATTTGGAGAGGTCCAGCTGCAGTTCAATATTCTTGCAGCGTATATAAAATAGCTACCTAACATTTTACTTTTCATGTTAAACAAAAATATACAATTCTGTTTGGAATAATGCGCATGTTTTAAAATTTCAGACAGTCTGTCACCAATGTAAAGTTTATACGTAATGCTTTCTCCTCAATCCTTTTTTCTCTCCCTTTACTCCTTGGCAGTAACGTTGTTATCCAGAGAAGAGCGAGCTACTTTGCCTCGTATACATGTCAAAATTTAATTGAACTTCATGTTAAATATATTCTTTACGCGGCACTATCGTCTTCAGACTGTAAGGTGGATGCGCAACGACAATTGTTATTAGGAATTGGAAGAGCAAAATGTGTTTATAGAAAAGTATTTTATTCTGTTATTTACCCTATTTCTAGGGTAGTTATGCAGTTCTTTGTTTTTAGGTGTACCTATCAAGTTGTGAATTTTATACTTAGTTTAATTATATGTCAACTACGTCATTCAGATTTATTGCGACCTTGAATGTTGCATTTTTATAATCGCCATACGATGATGATGATAGCAAAATATAACAAAGATGGAAGCTGGGAATTATTTTAAAATTATTCCTGACTTATAAGGGAACCGTTGCAATTACACTTCATTGGTTGTCCTAGAAAATAATTGCAAAGAAAATTGATCGAGTGAATTTAAGTGCTGCTCATAAACTTTGTTCGACAGCTTTGACAGTAGTGCAACCAAGCCCACCTCACCCTATAGCGTAAAGGTGTCATAGCTGAGTAACTTGAATAACTCTGATTCTGAAGGACTTGGCATTCACTCCGTTATAAACTACCGAGTCATTATTATAAAAGTATGTACTTACCATAAAAACCACTATTAATTAGTTATCGAACAAAATTATTATTTAGAAAACATGTTCTCGGACGGACGGCGGGCGAAAAAACGCGCCAAATGACCGTGAGCGGCGTATCGGGGATCGATACATATAATCGATACTTATAAATCGAGTCTGTTATGAGTCGATAACATCGGCCAGGCCGCGACCGCCGCCGGCTACCGTGCGTCGACTAAGCGACGATTACTGAGCAGTCCTCTTATTTTCTTACTGGCTGGAAGCGAGATTACCGATAAAATAATTAAATGGTTACTCTCCAAATCGATTCTCGAGTGTTGTTATCGAGAGCGGTTGTTTGTTACCTTTTTCAGGGCGCAACGAGCGTTTTGTTGCGTGTTTCGGCGACTTTTTGTGCGACGCGAGTCAGTCAACGGTAACTTTCGGTGTCCAGTCAGAATTGGGATGCAAAAATAGATATTCTAAGTCATTTTTTAAAGCTGTAACCTTTTCAATGTTAAACATTTCTCGAGACATAATCAAGAACAAAATTAATTAAGTATCGTCATTGCATAAATTTTCAAAATTTTTACTTCATTGACATCGTAATTTTCTCAGATGGAATGTAAAAGGAATAAAAAATTTGTATGAGCAGGTAGGTCAGTAAATTTCATAATACTTATAACATTTTATGTTCTTCTTTAGTTTGAGTTCCCGGGTTGACGACCCAAAGAACCAAGGTGTCAGAGTTTTTGCCTGCCATGTTTTAGTCCAATTAGAACTTCATTGCAAAGTTTTTGGAGAAATTCCTTTGAAGTGAAATCACAACTGAACAGGTGGAGGTATTTTTGAGACTCGACAGAAACCGGTTCTTCCCAAGATCTCCTTCTTCTTCCTAGCCTTTTTCCCCTTTCTCTCGGGGTCGGCTACCTAATCTAGGGGATTGAACGAGGGTACTGGTTTTTACACAGAGCGACTGCCATCTGACCTCCGCAACCCAGAAGGGAAACCAGACCCAATCCTAGATTAGGTTACACAACCTTTGAATTTCTTCGTAGGTGTGTGCAGGTTTCCTCACGATGTTTTCCTTCACCGTAAAAGCACCGAATAAACGTACATATGAAATTCGAAATCCGAAAAACACATTGGTACGTGGTGGGATTCGAACCACGACCTCCTGCACAGAAGGCCGCGGCCCTATCCACTACACCATCCGGGCCGGTTCTTCCCAAGATCATTGCAATTAATAATGGAATTATTGACTGGCTTTGATTAGACACTATTTTGGGGTCAGTTCCGTGTGCAATAATTGCCTATTTTATAACATGCAATCGAAATTGCAATTTATGTGTCATTATTTTTTGTTTAGAACTCTTGTTGTGTTGAAAACTCTTTTTATGTTATACAGTGATATCGATTCCTAAGCGCAAAAACAACATCAGTAAATATTGACTAAAATGGTCTTTGTCAAGGTATCCTGTGAGAATAAAATGGGATGGCAACAATTTTGTATACCTACTCCATATTAATATATACGTAGGTTTAATGATAATTAGCTAAAATCACCAAATACCAAATAAAAAAGTTTTTCTCAGTTACTATTCAATTGGGTTGGTATTCTAGGAGTAATAAATAGATAAAAAAATTGATATATGTTGGACAAACTTTCCATTACCTACCCGAAGCTGCAGATATAAAACTGCTCCTAAATAAAACTGCTCACATTTCACCAAACTTTATAGCAGCCTTAAATTTCTTTTTTACACGGCAATACTTTGATTACAAGTTCACAATAAAACCTTTAAGCGACACCTCAATTCGGTGGCTTAAAAACGTTCCGGGGACGTCTTAATTGTGTGCGTGATAAGTGTACTCTTAGTGATTTATAAAGCTGGTATGGAACTGATATAGAGCCTCCTAAACGTATTAGTGGCTTTGTCGGCTACTCTTATCTCTTGTAGGGGCTTCTGCTCCGCTGCCGTTTTTTTTTTCTTTTTTGGTTGGTGAGTGAAACCTCCGGATTCGGTGGCTATCTCGCTGATAATTTGGAAATGTAATGGTTACTTTGTAGAACAAGTGGGATATTTCTTTAATTCGTATCGACTGTAATATTATTGGTATTAGAAAAAGATCTTATATGAATTGATGTCAACCTATACAAACGGGTAGTTAAGCTTACTTTCTAATTTAGTCTATTCTTGTTGTACAATTCTTTACTAATTTATTGGTATTGATTGTCTGCCTCCTTCCGTTTTTCAAATTTAAAAGTGTGATTGAGTGAGCACTATGCTGAGTCAGCGCCAATTGGCTTTACACAGTACAGACAGTGCGGTGCAAAATGTGATGTCCGTGTACGATTATAGTTATAGGTATGTTTTATTAATTTGTCTGTCCATGTTTTGTCGTCATTGTATTAATTTTAAGTTTGTTTGTACTTTGCTGTTTGTTTTGTGTGAAACAATAAAGATTTTATCTATCTATCTATCTATTGGCCTACCTACCTATCTTAACAAATTAATAAGAAATATTCTGTAGGTATATCTAGGTTCTACAATCTAGACCACTACAGTATAACTTTTTACCCCCGGTAGCGTCATGTTTACAGCAGCGCCTCGTTTCGCACGTTTTTGCTCCGTACGCGCAACATTTAAACCGTCCGTCCGAATTTTAACGACCGACGAATGGGCACTAAAATCGCAACAACACTTTATTAATACTTTTCCTTTTATTGTTATACTCACACTTCATTTACCTTTAAGGACACACGCCCAGAGACGTAAAACTGAGAATAATAACAACAATCGTAAATTCACAGGCGGTTTTTATCATTATTAAGGATTTAATGGCAGTATAAATGGTCTTAAACTGGATAATGACTTTATAATGCGGTATAAATTATTTTTACCATCCTATATTGACAAATTAGGTGCGTGTATCCTTAAAAAAGAGACATTTAGTGCACCTTATGCTGACTACCCCATTAGGGATAAAGGCGTGATTTTATGTATGTATGCTTGGTACAATGTTGTACTATCAATACTAAAATATGTAAGAGAGGTAGGTTGCTGCTTCAATTCCCAGGCATACTAAAAAAGAATATTATTGTTTTATTTCAGACAAATTTAAAACACAAAACTTCAGCAATCAAAAAGGTCACTTGTACCTGAAATCGAAAAACATTTGACCCTCTGCCTACCCCCGGAATACAAGGCGGTATAATCCAATCGATGTTTCTGATCCTTCTTTTAATTTCACATTTGATGTTTTGGAGCCGATTCCCGATATTGCCTGGAGGACGATAAAAAAATCACAATTTACATATTTTAAGGACTCCAATTTTATAAAACTGAGTTTTAGTTATAACTTACTGTGTATATTTGCAATTATCTCTGGCATTAAGGCAATTTCAATTTGGATCTGACAAGCGTGCCTTTGAAGAATACCCAAATAATATAAAAATGCATTTGATCCTATATATCGACATCAAACAAATTGCACTACATCACACTATACATTATTTCTTGGATAAAAATATTTGTAATAAAATTCTAATGTAAGAAGAGCATGTAGCAGTAATATTTACTTATTTATATTTTTTTACAAAAGTAAGAACACTTTGAATTAGAATGGAATAATCATTCAGAAACTTCAAAGCTACTGGCATTCCGACACTCTAGGCCCGTATTTATAATCAGCACTCAAGAGTGACAGCGAGTTTGAGTTTGAATCAGAAATGTCATTTCAGTACAAAACGGCCTGTCAAATCCACACTTAATATCGCTCTGAGACTTGAGATCGCTTTATAAATACGAGCCTCTACATCATCTACGCTATATCATCTACTGCTGGGTATGGGATTCCCCCGTAGCTGGGAAGTAATTTCCATACTTTAGGAAGGCGGGTTAGCGAGCCAAGCGCCAGGTGTCACATTAACAAGGAATGTTGTTGCCCGTACCTTGAATATTATCCCTGTCACATTTTTCAACATCTGCGGAAAGATAAGAGTTATGATCACCACAACCTAGAATCAATATTTCGAGTGACTTACTTAACCTCCTAATTAGCACAGAATAAGACCTTCCGAATAAGAAACCAGTAGCTGCGCAGGCGTCGAAAAGCGTCTTGATTTTATTTATTTCAAGAAAGACTCGGTGCGAGACAGCGGCGTGATGAATTGACATGTAGCCGGGCCATTAGCGCAGATAAGAGGTATTTAACTCAATCCGCTGCGCGTACGCATCCCCCCCCCCACCCTTTTCCTTCCCCCACTGACCACTGACAGTGGCAATACCCGCCTCCGCACTATATAGGATGCTTCAATTAAGTTCAAAATTATTGTAAAATCTACGAACTTTGGGTATCATTCTAGAGTATAAATTGCTGTAAAATTATAAGAGAAAAACTAAAAGATCTAAATCGTACAAAGGCGTACTTATCCGAAGGGACAGATAATAATTATGTAAGAAAAAAATTTGCATAGGTGGTTTATTGATCATACAAACAAAACAAGGACGTTAATGGTAGGAGCTTATTAGGCACATAGTGCAACAGTTACCAGCTAGCAGCTTAAATTTCATGGTCTAGTGTTTATCTACCAATCAATCAGCATTCTTCTCCTAGAGTTTTATTTTTGAAGTAAATTATTGAACTTTACCATCAAGATACAGTATCATAATGGATCTGGCTACGCATTCTCTCATGATGGTGGATCGAGCAGCGTGAAATCTCCTCGGCTTCCCAATTACACCGATATTGGTCTGATTGCTTCCAATTATTTCCTATTCTAGAGATTTTTGAGATAGCTGTCGGTCTAATAAGAAGGTATCGACTTTTGGAAGTTGCCGAGTGACGAGTGAATATTTGAACCAGCAGTGTAATGGTGAACTGTATTTGTCTATAAATCAACTACAAAAAGGTTAGGTAGGTATGTTACTGAACTCAAAGTTGTGTGGTAAACTTAACTTTTAATGTTCGTTACTCAAGTTTTAGTTTTCTCAGTGATTTTAAGTAATGAATCTCCTATCTGTTTTATTGCTCTGCGGTATTTGAATCGGCGTTCGAACATGAAGATCGAAGGAAATATAAATATTGTGACTTAATTGGATAGAGATCTAAATAGAATACTATACGTAGTGGAGTATCGTGATAGTGTAGTGGGCTCAATTTTGTATGATACCCGCTAAAGTTACCTAATATTCTAAACTGTTACTTTCAAACAGACTCTATTATAATAAGTATACACTTATATAAGTGCTGAAAATGTTTTTTGTGATACATTTGATTCCAAAGATAACTTTGTAATTTAACTGTTTTCAGACGTGGCGAAAACGTATTGGACTAGGCAAATTCCGTAAGGACCATTGGCGAAATTCTATGTAAGTACGTACTGTGAATATCTGTCTGTGTCATGATTACGTATTAAGTAAGTAATATTGTTGTATGCGGGAGTTTATTTATGTGTGTAGGTACTATCCCAAAAGTTATCAGGTTTGTATCTTGGAGAGTTGTGTGAGAGCGGCGCCCGCGCAGTGGTATCGCCTCTTACCGGGCCACGACGTCTTACCGGGCTAATTAAAAACTTCATTAGCGGCGCCCACTTACCGCACTTGGGGACTGTACAGACCAACCACAAGCTATCACGAAGACTCGTTTGTGCGGTCTTAGAAATTACATTATTTTCGTTGCGGCGGGTATGTAGAGCGTCAAGAAATTCATAAAATGAGTTAGCTCTACGGTTGAGTTAATGAGCATTTTAGACCATAAATTTGCTATCATCGTCAGCAGTATTAATTGGCTACTTTCCAACTAGTCAAATCAGCAACTTTTTATGAATTGTCAAAAACGCTTTTTTGTATGAAAATAGTAAATTATGACGTCACATTTTAGTAAATATTGACTAATCAAATCAATAACTTATATACTTTTAATTCGATTATTAAAAGCTAAAAATGTGCATTTTTTTTTATGATGAATGAAATCCACAATATTTTTTGCCATTAGTTTTAAGTATAAACGTTTTGAATTTTTTAAGCTACCCAGTCAAGTACCCAATTGTGTATTAGGCCTTTCCCAGTCATTCTTCTCACCTAGTTCTTGCCAGCCACTAGTTGAAAATCGTCGCTTAACTTGGTAGGAAGGTGTACACTGCGTTAGTCTAACTAAACAGACTGACTACGCATTTCACTTGAAGTTGCAGTTGAGTATGCTTTGTAGTTGATCTATCTGTACAGATCCTGAACATATAACTAAGTAGGTATTAGGTACTTAATTACCTACAATGTTCTAGCTTCTTTATGTTCTTGCGTGTAGGGCCTGATTTAGGAGAAATTGTTAGGTGGTGAAAAGCAGTAACAGTTGTTTTGACAATTTTCACGAATATTTTTTTTGCACTACCACTACATGTCTACCTACTTCAAAATATAACACGTTTTTGTTTAGTTCTTTTATTTTTTACTTGTTAGGTTCTTGTTGCTTTCATACATGCACCGTTTTTTGGCAGTTTAAACGGATTTATGCCGGTGCAAGGAACGTGCATTATTTTTTTGGATATTTTCATGTTCGCCAATTTCAGATTCTGTACCAACGTAATTCACCTTACAAAATGGTTCCTTTTCCTCTCTAGATCTTTTAATATGGTCATGTTTTTTCAGCGTATTTTGAATGTTCGTGACACACAGCAATTTATTAAAAAGAAATCTCAAATTGTACATCATCCCACTCGGCGACGTAATCACGCACGACCGTCCTGCGTACAGTCGTATCTGTGAGTCGGCTTCTTTTGCGATAAGTGTATTCATACGTTCCTCACTTCTTGCTTTTTTTTTCGTTTTTATCCTTTTTGTCCGTTTTGGATACTCGATCTGGACAAGCGACATGGAATAAATTAAGCTACTGGGTTTGATACTGGCCGGTCATACGGCCCGCGTTCTGTTATTTCGTTTTGGAGGATTTTTCGGATCCAATCAGAATGTTTCCAAGGACGTTTTTTCGCGCTATGGCTCGTATTTATAAAGTGATCTCAAGATTGAGAGCAATATTAAGTATGGATTTGACAGACCTTTTTGTACTGAAATGACATTTCTGATACGAACTCAAACTCGCTGTCACTCTTGAGAGCTGATTATAAATACGGGCCTATGTGATCTAGGTATTATCTTTGGAATATTTTCTAATAAGATGTTGATCCTTCTTCTCTCTATAGCTTTACCTATTAATAGTAATATGTAGCTGTAATATAATTGAAATTAAAACTTTTTTTTAGAAATCCACTAATTCCTCCACAGACATAAACCTCAAACTCCGGCTTTCTTCTTTCGCTGGTCATAATTTAACTTTTTTTCTGGCGTTAATCCGGCGTGGGACCAATCCAGTGGATTTATGGGCCCAATTAAGGCACGTCCGTGTGTTTCGTCGACAGAAGGGGCCGTTTTAGGAACCCGGAATTAAAATACAATTTGACGTACATTGCGGGTTCGGTTTGTTTATAAATCTCCCTAGTAACGTACTGCTTACTGGCTGCGAAATGTACATCGCATTTTTACTAGTAGTTTTATAAAAGAACCTGGACGGCCAAGTCCAGATAGTGACACGTCCAAAGAAGTGCCAAGCTTGCCAAGTTCACGCTTCGGCATCTCGGGCCGTATGGAATGTGTGACCGGTATTGGGGGCCAAGTCATAATTCAAATAAAAATTTGTCGAATACCGAAAATATGAAACTAATTTCACAAACATATAGAAATGGAGGCGTAAATCATGATCCTGTTTTGATTTGATACAACTCGAGATGAATCATGTCCACAAATCAGGAGTCACGACAAAATATCTTCCAAAATAAAACCTTTTTAATGTTTGGAGTTAACTAAAACAGAGTATTAACTTCGATTTGGATCTGTTGCAGGGCAATGGGGGAATCAGAAATTTCATGAAATCCCTGGAAACTAAATTAGATCGACTGTCTATCGTCTTAAACAATTTTAAGGTCTTAATATTGGACATGATATTTGAAATAAGTAACATTTGTTAACCCATCATCTTATATCAAAAACTCTTTCTTATTTGTAAGATTTTATTTCATTTGATTACATTGAATCTTATTCTTTATGCACCTAATAAAACAAATTTTGCTTGAATTCATAATGACAAAGTTTAATGTTATAAAATTTTGCAAATTGTTATGAGTACCAGGTACCTACTTGTTTCTTTTTTTCAGTTGAAGGTTAGAAAACTTTTCTACATCTTCCTGATTTTGTGGATTTCAGACATTCTCGAATTCCCTAATTTCCTCTTCTCCCTGCGACATATCGTTTGGGCCCGGGCAGGTCACGACGCGATAATGGTATGAAGATGTCACAGTAATTAGTGCGCAGGCGCGGACAGCGATCCCTGATACAGAGTCTTTTACAGCCACTGCAGATTGAGATTTTAGTTAAGAAAAGGTTTTAATTTTCGAAGTGAAAAGGAGGATTACTAATACAAAACTAATTCTAATCTAAAGTATGGGTTGTTGATTTGATAAACTTTTCGACCCTGGTGTCATAGTTATTCGTAGTAATTGACCATATATCACCAATATATTTAAATCAATTATAAGTTTGTTTATATCTCATACTAGCTAATCGCCCCGAAATTTCACCCATAATGAGTTTTCCCGTAGGAATCTAATATGTTACGGAATATGTTACTAAAAGCGAACGTACGTCTATTAGTTTTTGAGTTACAAATATACAATACATACAAAAATATTAGTATCGATTTATATTGTCGCATGTTTGTGATAAAATCAGGTTTAAAAAGCTAGGATTTTGATCCTACATCTGATTTTGTCATAAACCTGCGACATTAGACAACTAGCATGTCCCATGTAGCTTTACTCACCTACTTACCACTTACAAAGATGGATGCGGTGATAATTGTTCAAATCGCGCCTTAGTCCACTCCTGCGCAGGATGCCTTGTTAACGAGATAATTATTGATAATTGGCGATGTGATTGTAACCATTATGATTGTTTGCATTACCAGTTGGCATTACTTAGGACTTGCAAGTAATGTTGGATTTATTAATTGATCATGACCACTCTATCTATATCTTATCAGCCTCTTGGTAGTATTGAAGCTCTGTGTTTTGAATTCTAACAAGACTCAAAATACCGTAGCAAAACAGTATTTTTAAAATATCTACTAACAATCTTCTTGACAGCAACATTTTAACTTTCTACTACAGACAACTGTATCTTTTTCCATTTTTATGACAATTTTAATGGGTCTCGATCTTTAGTACCGAACTATTCCATGATGTCACCTATGGGAAGTAACGTGTAATCCGCCTTACAAACCAGCCTTATCTGAGAATATACGTGGTTCTTATAGGAACTCTCGAGCGAAGGTCAGTTAGATTCCTGTGTCTTATTAAGCGTACAAGGAAAACCCATTTGTGGCCGGTAGCCGTGTCTACGATAGCGGGTTCGGCTCCCGGCGCTATCGCCAAGATACCCAGATAGCCAGATAAGCAGGTGGTCGTGTGGGTGTCACCGCACTCTCACTACACGACTCTCATTCCGATTCCGAAGAGTTTACTCAACAATTATCCAAATGGGACACTCTAATATGGGTATGTGAATCTCGAAAACTTGTTGGAAGTCGTGTTTATGTAGGCAGTGACCTAGACAAGAAACGAAGTAGGTTTATTTATAGAAAACAAGCTAAAATGGACAAAGAAAATGCAAGGTATCGCGAACCATCGTTACCACCAGTGTCTAAAAAACAACAACAACAGTAAAAACCACTTGACAATTTATAAGACTAGTGTCACATAGTCCAAGTCGATCTCGGGGCAAAAACAAGTCTTATCTACGATCATAGGCTTCTCCTAGACAACCCCGAAGTACCAGGCTCGCAGGACTTGGTAGGAGATCGCGTCAACGTGCTGGAAAAACGCAGTACTCGCAGTCTTAATGAGAGTGGACAAACTGGCTGTTGAAGGGCCTGTACGTGATATTAGTATGGATACGGTTTCTTATTAATTTCTTTGCTGGCTAGCCTATCCAAGCAAGGATAACACAAACCTTCCTGTTGGAAAGTTTAGCTGATTCCTTTTAAACGGTATACGCTCTTTTGGGATTCTTCTTTTCGTCTTGTAGGAAAGTCAGTTTCTACTAAGTTTCTGAGTAAAATCGGGCAATCATCGTTGACTCCATCTTTCAACCTAATAAAATAGAGTCAATAAGCCCATAAATATAAGGAATTTAATATGAAAAGAATCATTTGTGTTAATTTATAATTTACTTCGCTCTACCGGCTAATATGGCTGAGACAAATATAATTTTAATTGAGTGTAGCCATGTCCATGTTATTCCGATCAGCCATCATAACACACGCCCTAAAAGGCAGTGGTATCATTACTGGACCGGTCGGTAGCGGCTATCGGGCAGGCGGCCACCTCCGCGCTTCGCTCGCCGCCTGGTAGCTCGACGCTCGCAACCAACATCCACTCTTGTTTTTATGCACCTATGTTTGTGTTGCTATCGAGATGCTGCTATACTTCATGCGTACCTGGTCCATCGTATCATTCCATTCTATATTGTATACCTTACGAACAAGGTGCAACAACTGAGGAATGTGGTTAAACGGTGGGTGCGGACGTTTCATTCACGTTCGTGATTTATTGGTATTTGGAATACGACGTATATGGAACGTGTTATTTTATCAATAAAAAGTCGAACGATTCTCTGTAAACCGTTGATGTTTGAAGAAGTGATAGGTCGATTTCAATTTAATTTGAGCTTTTAAAGTATTACGAGCTGTCATGATAATCCAAGGAAATTTTATAGCTTCGACGAGAATGGCTTCATATTCTCAGCGAAAGTACCTACATTCAAATTCGTCTTTTACTTCTGTCCCACGATTACATGTCTCCCTAGTCTCTCCGCATTACAGGTAATTTTGGCGAAACGGTAGCAGCTATCTCGTCTATCGCTGCTATTACCAGCCAGCATTTTGCTGTCGTCTAGAACTAGCTGTTACACGGTAGCTAGCTTGTAGTCATTACCAGTAGCCGAGTGCTGCGCGCCTGGTCCCGCCCCTGGCTACAACCAGGTAATAACAACTATGAGATGTGCTAAAATAGAGCATCTTTATTTTCTTGTACTTTTATGGCTATCTCATCAATTTTGTGCGGAAATAGTTCCGATAAACTTGTCTTTTGATTATGTTTACTAATGGAAAGGTACACCATGCTGGCTTTTGGAAAATGTTGTATATTTTAACTTTATCTTTACTCTACACTTTCCCATGGAATACACAAAATTAAATTTAAAAAGGAAATTTTCTGATCACTTGGATAACAAATGAAACACAAGTCATCTGTCTTATGGAATTCAATACATCAGAACGGGACGGCAATAAATTTTTGCTAAGTCGTGTTTTTACCGAATTGCTACAAATAGGTAATTTAACGGATTTCAATAATCTATTGACGATTTGACGCTCTGCCTACCCATATAAGGAAATAAAGACGTGATTCTGCGCGTGTGTCTGATCGATCAACACGCGATTTACAGTTCTGATGAATACTCATCCCAACAAGAGTTTACTTTGTGATTTGGGCCGCCCCGTCTTCAGATGCGGCTATTATTTACGCGAACTAATGGCACGGTGCGCCCGCGCAGCTGAACCAACTCGCGCGCATACGCCTATTAATCTCCATGCTACTGCCCTGTAATCACGAACATACATACCCAACATATACTGTAATAGTCCACAGCTGGCCAAGGGCAAAGGCCCTCCCCCAATTTGGGGGTTTTGCACACTCGCCACTTGCCTAGGTTTTTAAGAAACTCAGGAAAAGATATCTCCTCTAATTCTACAAAGATAGTCTCTTTAGTCTGAATTCGGTTTCATGATGCGTTTGCGCAGACGTCTTTCGATATTAACGAGCAGCATTGACAATGGGGCGCGCAGTACAGAAGCGCATGCGCATTGCGCAGAGACCGTACAAATAGACTCACTTTGTTTGAAATGACAATAATGCCTTGCGTTCAAGTTATTTATGCACTTGAGAACTTAACTTCTGTGTAGACTAGAGTCTACTTTGGATTCTTGATTCAGGAGATGCAGGTTTGATTTTCACAGGAAAAATACATGCCAAGAAGCTATGTAGCCAATAAGTAGGTTAGGTAGGTAGTACTTTAGAGAGAGCCCTTGGTTTCGAAAAAATACTATTCATACCTTCAGACAAGACGACATGGATCAAAAGGGAATGAACGAACATTTTAGTTGCTGATAGAGAAGAATGAGGGAAACACGCATGTTGCGCTGACCCCAATAAAATTGATGTTGACAATGATAAATATCTTCCGAAAATGGGTGCTTTTCCACTAGACGGCACGTCAACGGCAACGGCGACGGCACGGCGACGATCACGTGACAATATCTATGGGAATCGATGACATGCCGTGACGGTGCCGTGCCGGCAAGTGGAAAAGCGTGTCATATAATTTCATTGATTTTCATACATTATCTCACCTATGATATCGTCGACGGTACCGTGCCGACGCCGTTGCCGTTGACGTGCCATCTAGTGGAAAAGCGCCCATTTTACCCATACTTACCGTTTCTTCACATCTTTGCCATTTTAAATCATGCATAAAACATTTCAATTCAATGTTTTCACTTTAACTGCCTCCCTTAGGGCCTCTGTGGAAAGATGATGCAGCCTATTAATTCTGACCTAAAGAGCTTCATATCAGAATGAGTTCTTCATAAAATCCTTCGAAATGCACAAGATAATCAATCATTTTATAATTCGGTAATGTTCATGCACGTCACGTGGATCTTTAACCAGGGGTTTTATAAAATAACAATGTACAAATTACAATTACAGTTTGATGTACACTGCTTGTGTAGTTGGTGAATTTTTATCCCTAAGGCTTGCCGACTCCGCAATGTACTTCAAAAAATTTCTTCCAATTTATAAATTGTGCCTTTATGAATCTTTTCGGGCACATCAACGACAATTAAAGGATGGGGTAATTGTAAATTGCAGTGTACAGCATAATCACTGTAAACGGCTTACTGATTTTAAGGTCTTTGTAGACGGACTGCAACTCTTCTGTAATGTCAAAGTTGAAAATGTAGTTTGGGAGTTTCGACCAAATAGCTTGCAGTATTTTGTCGGTATTTGGGTGTTCTAGTGAAGTGCTTTAAAGCTTATAACAACTAAACAGAACTCTCTTCAATGTCTACTCTGTCTCCATTACCACTGGTCTAGTGTCGCTAACTTAAAAATAGAGAAATGTAAAATCTAGTAATTGATACCCTGGCAAAATAACAATAGTAAAATAAGAAATACGCGTTACATAAATTAATAATAAAAAGTTATCTTAAGTTGTGAACTTTTTCATAAATTTACTTCGATTCGATGCTCTACCATCCTCACAAGGGAATACATGCTGGACTGCATGTTTGTATGAAACTGCAGTCCGTATGGAAAACTCTGATCGACAGACAATCAGTGGATATCAATCATTGAATTGGGAACAGCTTTCTTTAACAATAAGGATAAAACTTATCAAATTAATTGTGGGAAAGTATTAAATTTAGCACGATTATGTTTATTGTTACCTCGATATTTCGGAGTTGTTTCAAACTCCATGGTCACGAGTAGACTGGCGATGCGAATGTTGACGTCTTCTAAGGGAAACCATATAGGTCTACCCTCTTTCGGACGCGATGACTGCGTTCACTTTGACTTCTACCATTGTTACTCACTAGTTGCTCACTCAATGGTAGAAGTCAAAGTGAACGCAGTCATCGCGTCCGAAAGAGGGTAGACCGATATGGTTTCCCTTAGAAGACGTCAACATTCGCATCGCCAGTCTACTCGTGACCATGGAGTTTGACACAACTCCGAAATATCGAGGTAACAATAAACATAATCGTGGTAACAATCCCGTTCATAATAACAATCTAATTGCAGTGAACCGCGAAAGTCTCAAAACTTTTATTAAATTTTGGCCAAAAATATATTTATACCAAACTGACCTATTTGTAAACCCACCACAATTTTGCCTCAATTATGGAAATTAAAACATAGTTTAAAACTAAAAAACGCGTTACAAAACCGATTTTCTTATGGCCTAATACCATTAGGAGCTTTTTAGTAACTAACTGGAATGTATTATGTCTAATTTATGCAAATTAATATATCTGAATAACATTTTTGGACATCAGATCGTTAATAGTTTCAATAAATATTTGTAATTATGGCTATGTTAGCATTAAAAAAATAAAAAAGGGAGTTTATTCTGACAACTCTTTAAATGGGAATTTGTATTTAATGCAACTCTCTTTTTGAGATCAATCTTGTTTTTGGGGTCTTTGAATCAAATTAAAATGATCAAATAATTTACTATTCATTATGAATTTCTATTTACATCTAAACATTACCTAATTAAATTTTCATTAGAATGACAGAAAAAAAAGACGTTGTAAAGAAAGGTTAAGTATTATTGAAATGGATCTCGAATGCAAAAAAAATAATTAAGACTGTCATAGTCTTAGAGAGTCTTAGGCTCGTATTTTATAAAGCGATCTCAAGATTGAGAGCAATATTAAGTGCGGAATTGACAGGTAATTTTATACTGGAATGACATTTCTGATACGAACTCAAACTCGCTGTCACTCTTGAGAGCTGACTATAAATACGGGCCTTAGTCATCAAACATTGACTTCTTATAGTTGCATTTTCATCATAATCGATGTCCAAACCCATCGACGCCATAAAGTTGAAATACGCTCGTGGTAATGGTTATTTAATTACCAGACAGTTATGATTGGAGAAGAAATTTACTGCTGTCCGCTGATTTACTCACCGTTCATTTGTTGGGAGAAAAAATGGGTTTTATTCACCAAGACATGAAAAGTAAAAACTTCCTGAAAGCACGGTAATCTACAATGTGAATCATTTAGACGTTTTTTTCCTAGAAGTAATATAAAAGTCTGTTAAGAAAATGGTTAAAAACCTCGAGACTGCCTCTGGACTAAAAACCTCTCATTCAAATAAGTTTTGTAATAATTGTTGACAAAAATATGGTTTTTTAACGTGTCCAGCTCAGCAAAGAACTGCAGAATGTTGAAGGATACCAACTTACAGGTCATCATCATCTTCCTAGCCTTTTTCCCGTATCTCTCGGGGTCGGCTACCTAATATAGGTGATTGAACGAGGGTACTGGTTTTTACACAGAGCGACTGCCATCTGACCTCCGCAACCCAGAAGTGAAACCAGACCCAATCCTAGATTAGGTTACACACAACCTTTGAATTTCTTCGTAGGTGTGTGCAGGTTTCCTCACGATATTTTCCTTCACCGTAAAAGCGCCGAATAAACGTACATATGAAATTCGAAAACCGAAAAACACATTGGTACGTGCCGGTGGGATTCGAACCACGACCTCCTGCACAGAAGGCCGCGGCCCTATCCACTATACCATCCGGGCTTATTATATCAACTTACAGGTAACTTTTTTAAAACTACCTACACATTTTCTTTGATCGATGAACAACATGAAGAAGGCTTAACTATGTTCCAAACTACAATCCAAAACAGCGCAGAAATCTATTTGTGTGGTCTCTAGCATTCGCGACTTATATCTTTGGCGACGTATGATGGGCGTGTCTTCGCGGTTCGTAATAAATTGAGGACATCGTAAACAAACGGCCAGACGAGACATTTTAATATTATGTATGCGGCACGTGCTGGTATAAACCAAATTAGAAGATTAAAAAGTAAAATTTATCTGTTATTTAAATGTCAGTTATCTCAGCATCTTTTATTAGGTTACAAAACTACCAATTAGTTTTGCATATTTTCAATGTGGTGCTAGGCCAGATTAGCATCATCCCATATCTTCTAACTAACTAACGGATGTCGAAATGTCGACTGGGATAGTTCTTTTACTACAGGTGCCAAGCCGCTTGCCAAGCGTGGCGAGCAGTGTATTACCCCGAACAAGCGAAGCCCATGTCCAGGCTGTAAGCTGCTGTGGCTGATGCAATAGTCTATATAGCAGAAAACAAAGAATAAAATATTTAGAGTTTAGTAACTTCAAATCGCTCCATAAAAAACTAAATATCGCCGATATATCTCAGAAACAACATCAAACCCAGCAGCCTCTCGTTTTATGGAATAAAACAAAACGTACTTCTATTGAAATTAATACAATTGAAAGCCATAAAAGCGGAGTGACGATAAATCGAAGGGTAAAGTTCCATAAATAAACCTGCACGGGAATCGAACCCGAAACCCAGTAGCCGCGAGCTGTCCGCCGTCTCGGAGCACTTATCCCACAAAAAGAAAACATCTTCAAGATTTATTGTGTATCGATCTCGAAAAGAAATCGAATGGGATCGTAAAGAGATTCGTATGACGATCAAGATCGAAGACATAGTAAATACTTTACATTAAGGTACATTCATGTTTGTCAAATTTGTCAAAATATTGAAATAAAAAACAAAGATAAATAATTCTTATTGGAATTCCTATTCCCATTCATTCTATTAAAAAAAAAACTTTTTAGTTTTGTATTTCATTTTCGCGTAAATATTGTTTTGCTGGAAGCTGTCTTAAAAAGTCATTTGAAATTATCGACTTCGTAATTTATTTTATCGAGCATTCAGGCTTTGATCCGATAATTTTGTGGTAGCACTAAATTAACACCGCAATTATTCGGAAAAGGTTCGCTAGTAAAATGATTGAATGATGATGAAGGTATTTAACCTTAGTAGTGAAGAAGTGACATAATATTAGATAAGGGTATTTTACCCAATATCAGTTTATTTTTATTTCCCTAGTAAACAAAGCGGAAGCTAGAAAGATCTAAATGTGTCGTACGCTCGTACATCCGATAAATCTTTTTCCTTCTTATAGAAAGGCGCAGTAATCTTCACTCTATATCCCTCTCCTACATACTCCTTTATTTGTCTATCTCATTCTACTTCATTCAATAATCTGGATGGCGATACAGGATAACTGTTGATCCTATTTCCGATATAAAGTATGATGAATGAGTGAATGAATGATTTCAATGTGGACTGACGAACTGACAGGAGAATTATTCTGTTGTACACTATTATGTTTGTTTTATTGATTTATTATTTGTGTTCGTGTTCGACAAGTGAATGTTGGATTTAATTATCTTCTGATTTTTAAAAGGCAGTAATTCTGCATTGTTAGAAATCTTATATTGGTTTTTTAATGGTTATTTTAAGTATTTTAAATGGGGTTTCTTTTGACTATAGTCTAGCTCAAAGATGACAGATTTTATTCAGAAATCCTTGTTTGACCTCAAAACAGCTGTTAATTTTTTTTTTATCTCCGTCTTGAAAATTGCTGTAATTTACCCAAAATTTGTTGATAGACCCAACTTTTACCAATTTTGTACTTTTATTTAGTCATACTAAAAGTTGTTTGTAACTTTTGCAATTTTTTATAGCCGATAGTGGTATGTGATCAAAATTGCCTGTGATTAGAGGTAAAAATGTAAACTTAGCAATTCATTTAAGTAGTTAATGGAGATAATCGTTGTAATCGGTTAGATGCTTACTCAGATGAGAGAAATACCTAAAGAGGTGTGATAGCGTGGTTATAGAAAAAAATATAGGTACTTTAAAGTACACTAAATAAAACACATACAGAAACAATGAACAACGAATATTAGTGTACATGTAGTTTAGGAAAAATCCTTGAAATTGTTTCGTAAAATTACTGGAATAAGTTCATCGGGGTCTACTCGATAGAATATGTTTATTGTTTAACCTGCATTTTTCCGGAAAACGGTGTAAATATCAAGTCATTTTCTATGTTCTCTCGCCGTCTATTGCTTGTTGAAAAGGGGCATCACTAGTAAGTTTAAAAATTTGGTTTCACTACAGAAACATAATACTCTGATAATGTGTTTTCGAAAGCACTAGCCGTGTATGTTCTCTAAACTTCAGTCATATCATAACATATCTCCACAAGTTTCTCTACACACCTTCCATATATATCTACCTATAAATACCTATGTAATCGATGAACGGTATCCAGTGTTATTATTGAGGTATAATATAATTACCTTACAGCTATAACCGAGCTCAAAATAACCATGGATGGATGGACGTAGACGGCATCAACATTCTGGGATGCTATTATAAAGTAGCTGAAATTAATAAAGCTGCTAAAAAAATAAGACACATCTGTTAAATAACAATAAAAAAATTTACTCCGTATTTTCCCACTCCCGATACCATTACCGTTATGATATGATACCATTTTATATATGACAGTTTTGTTGCAAATTATTATAAACAATTTATTTGATGTTAAAGATCTATTATTTTAGAAGTTTCATCTTCTTGTGGTCGTCTTCAAGTTTCAAAACACAGTTTTATAAAAAATATTTACAAATATTTAAGATTGCATGAGAAACGTTGGCAGAAGCGAATGCTCAATAGATGGCGCTAGTAGGTTTCTAAAACGCAACTCTGGTCTGACGCGATCGGCCATTAACTTGGGCCATTAATTTGTGTGTGACCAGAGGTTAGGAGCTTTAGCCTCCCATCCTAAAAATTGCAAAACGCCGCTAAAGAAGTTTTCACTTCAAAAAAATTGCAACAGGGTTGTTACTTTAGGATAACCGCAAGGTGAAAATCTAAGTAGGTAGTTGACTATAGAATGACATTCCAGAATTCCACATAGATCCTTTTACCGTTATTTCGCACAACTACATAATAATAACAATATTGTATAGTGAAATAGCTCGTATTGCTGCAATAGTCAGACGATAAACACCTTGAGAATGCTTTGCGATTTGTACCTGGATAAAATATTACTATAGCTAGAGATAGATATCGGTATCTGAAATTCTACTAGAAATGAAATACTAGATATAGTATAGAAAATAACATAGATAGGTATATGTTAATTTATATGTGACTTTCGTTCGCTGGGCCCTGGGATCATGCTGACAATTTGAAAAAATTGCAGATTCCAAATACTCCAAGGGAATGCACATGCCTTATTTGAGTATGCTTTCTGGCCAGTAATTTTTTGCTGATTTGCCATTTTTGAGATGGTCACACCATCCAATTTAGGATGTAGGATCGGAAGATCTGGAGCGGGCTTAAGTCAAAACCTGATGACATTCATCTAAATCTTGGATCCAGTTCCAAAAATATAGTTCAAACAGGTTGTTTACAGCTGGACTTGGTTATATTTCAGTATAAAGTTACCTAATGTCACTAGTTGAGGACAGGCAGTAAAGTCACTGGTTGAGGACTGCCCGCTGTTGAAATCCACTCCGACTAGGACCAGATTGTTTACGTCTCGGCGTTTGCGGCGTTTGAGATATAGATAGCTAATGGACACGCGAGATGTGGACTTCGTACTGTATCACAGAATAAAAAATACTGAATTTTGAGATATATTAGATACATACAGCAAAGAATAGGTTGCGTTGGGGTAGGCAGAGTATCAACGGTTTACTACGCCTAAATTGCTTCCTGTACCTACGTCAAAAAAATGCTGAGGCTGATTGCAGTGGAAGGTTGTTGTCTGTCCATCATCTAAATTGGAAAACTGTGAAACACTCTGCCTCCCTCTACTGACTTTTACAGTATACCCGGGAAGTCAGGAATGCTTTTTTATATAGTAGTCCAGCATAAAAGTATATTTTTTTAACCGGGACATTCCAACGTATCGCAGGCAAAAATACCGGGCGGACTGGTAATAAATAAGTTGGCACTACTGGTCACATTAGGCCGGCGGGTCGACCTCGCGGCGGCCTTCCTTGGCGACAGTCGGTGCTAATAGAGCGGCCTAAGCAACCTGCAGCTTCTGGGTTTGTATTGGAAGCTTGTTGCCTGGGGATAATAGATAATGTTTGTTTCATCAGAAGAATCAAATCAAACTGGTAAAAAGAAGCCAGTGAGCAATTATGCAAAATCATCTAGACTGAAAACTGTGCTGGGACGAACGCTTGAAAACCATATGATTTCATGGGACGCGATAAAACTTTGGTTTCTGAACTTTTTTCGTCAGTAAATCTGCATAATGTGCCTGTTGAAGGTAAAACCCTGAAGGGTAAGCACATTATTAATTCGTCATATCGCACTAACATTAGTTCCTGCTGTTTCAATCAGCCTACTTATCAAGCTTATTAACACATCCCATAACTGATTGACGATCGACAAAAAAGAAACATGACAAAATCATAAATGGTCCAAACCAAGGATTTAACATGACAACTGCTAAGGCCACAAGCTCTATTTGGCTTGTAAATCATTATAATTAGGGAGTTACATTCCTGTTAACACTTCGGATGCCGGCGCATGCGCAGTGGACTCGTAAACCGACCGATTTAAACATTTCTGCATATATAAACATAAATTAGAGGTCCGTACGGTGTTTGATATGTTAGTTGTGTGAATATAAACAAATATTTTTGTAATCTTTAATTAATTGAATACTTTATTCGCATAGGTGTTTTAGATAATATCAAATCCCTCCGTGGTGTAGAGGCCTGAGCCTCCGGATCTAGATCCGTAAGTCATGGGTTTGATTTCCACTTATGCATTGGAAGTTTATATGTATGATATTTGTAATGGTAATAGCAAGCTAGATTATCTTACAAATAAGATTATTCTGTGTTTCGGTCTTTGATATAATGATTTATTTTAACCAATCATTTTCTTAACTAAAAAGATCAGGAAGGCGTATCTATTCTGCTAGAAGAGAAAGTTATGTGACTTGAGCAAGAATGTCTCCAAAGGAATATGAAAAGTGAAAGAGATGTGAAACTTATCGTAATATACTCAGAATTTTATGTTTGACAGTAAAACCTTTTCAATTCGAAAGCTTAGTGGCTATTTTGTAAGTGTACAATATTTGTAGTATCGATTACTATTAC
>JARACY010001202.1:0-64042 GCA_029255725.1 Scrobipalpa atriplicella | reverse complement strand
AGAACCCTGAGAACGTGTTAATTATACCCCCTTACCAATAGATGTTCGTAATCTTGTCCGTAATCTTCGCTGGAGGCGGCTGTGTATTGCTCTTGAATCCAACTCTCGAGCTCGGCGCTTTCAGCCAAGTACTCGTGTCTGCAAACAAAACATACTGTTAGTAGCTCCATCTAGTAGAAACCATGTGAACGACTAACAAAGTTTGTGCAGTGCGAGCTGCGCCCGAGACTTCCGCGTGATGATACTAGATGGCGCTGTTTGGTTCTTAGTATTCATCTATTTGAGAAATCCTACTGTATGGCGTTTGTTATAACTACATACCTGCACACGCTTTCCACTAAAGCCTGCTGACGCCTTCTAGCAAGCCTCTGCAGGCGCTCCAGGCTGTCAGCCAGTAATGCATGTCTCGCCACTAGGGCTTCGCCCTCGGGATGCCCGCCGGCCGCCATGGAGGTCGCCACGTGGCCCATCTCCGCGATGATGGCTGCGTATGTGTCCAGCTCCAGTTCTACTGCCTATGGAGAAACATATAAAAAAAAAACATTGATAAATCATACCTATATTTTTATGGAGTAACAGCGTAATAAACGGCGTTTAATAATGAGTTAAAGTTAAAGGGCGAACAGAGCCGCGACGGTGGCGCCATCAGTTTTTAATTAATTGTGCCTGAATGGCTACTTTCCAACTAGTCAAATCAGCAACTTTTTATGAAATGTCAAAAACGATTTTTTGTATGAAAATAGTGAGTTATGACGTCACATTTTAGTAAATATTGACTAATCAAATCAATAACTTATATACTTTCAATTCGATTATTAAAATCTAAATGTGCATTTTTTTTAAAATGATGAATGAAATCCACAATATTTTTAGCCATCAGTTTTAAGTATAAACGTTTTGATTTTTTTAAGCTACCCAGTCAAGTACCCAATTGCAAGTAATTCCACAGAAAATATATGGGAATTCTCCATTTTATAATCCAAAATGAGTATTTAAGCTTTGTATTACAAAAATGTGCTAACATTACATAATCATCTGTGATTGGGGTATCTGATTAGGGATAAAGGCGTGATTTTATGTATGTATGTATGTGGCTCACCGGTTAGAGCAGCGGCACGGTTCGCCGAAGGTCGTGGGTTCGAATCCCTCCCATGCGTGTTTTTTTGTGTCCGGTTTCCTAAACGGCCGAAGGGGTATAGTAAGATGTTTAAAGACTTGCCTTATGTCTAGTCAACAGCTGCGTGGCTCTATGCCTGTCATTGCCCACATCAGCAGACGACAGCGCAGCAGCCTTGTCCGCCAGCCAGCTGTCCACCTCCAGGGCGTCATGCAGGAACTGCTGGGCCTTCAGCGCAGCCTCCAGCCGCGCGCCGCGAGCCTCCGCCTCGGACGACACCTTGGCGTAAGCCTCTTCTAGCTCCACGCACAGGGATTCGATCTGGGAAACGAGTCATATATTAGAGAAATTATACATTACACTAGTCTGGAAAGTGATAGAAAAACATTCTTCCATGACTGGGAGTGATAGAAAAACATAGAGTGTGCCAGTTGCATCTCCTCCCGGGCATGCTGTAAAAATCAGCTAAGGGATTCGAGGGTTTCAGTATTGTAACTTAGGCGATGGGCTGACAACCTGTCAGTATAGCAATATACAGATTTATCTGGAATAGCCCTCAAAACTTGTCAAACGTGGCGGAACGACCTTTGATTAGGTCGTTTACGCTCTGCCTACCCCATTAGGGAAAAAGGCGTGATTATATGTATGTATGTACTAGTCTGGAAAAAGAGAAAAATATAACGCATTATGCAAGTCAGACAGATTGTTTAATTTCGTGTTACTATTGCAAGGTTTTCATACTCGATAAACTACATATTTTCTTTTGCATAGTTTTTGCTATTAACCTACAAAGTTACCTTTGCACTTTAAGTATGTTTCTCCTTCACCTACTGCCCGACAATGGACCACCTATCAGCAATGAACCACTAATCCACACTGGACCAACGATCCACACATGGTATAAGGAAACCTGGTATTCTCTTCGGACAAAGAGTAGGATAATTCCAGACGACGGACCAGTATGTGACCAGTTGACGTCACGAACAATGCTGCCATTTAATTACATTGTTTATACTGTAAGGGAGTTTTTAATACGTAGTAAATAATAAAACCTAATCTCCATCTAGCTTACTATTTATTTTTCGTCTTATTAATGTATTTAGTAATTAATTTTAACTTTATACAATAATATTGCTTCTTTTTAGTAAGTTAGTAAAAAAATACAATATACTCGGGTAATTTATTTTCCAAAAATGGCAATACATTTATCGAGTCTGTTTGATGACGTCAGCTGGTCTCACGTCGTGAACCAGCTGTCACGGGAAGAAAATACCAGCTGTAGTTAATTTTCTTATACCATGGATCCACAGTGTGGTGCAGCCTTAAGTTGGAATGTCTCTTCTACACAGTCTGAGCAGCTACATACCTTGTCACTCTGAGGATGTTTCTCCTTAACCAACTGCCTCCCTCTCTCCAGTATCTTGTCAGTATGTGGTCTCCTTCCAGCAAGCTCCGCCCTCAACTTGGCATGTTTCTTCTGCGCAGTTTGAGCGGCGTGTAAGTCGGCCGGCGGCGCGTCGGTGGCGCCGGTGGACCGCTCGGATAACCAGTCCAGCTCGCCCGCCACCTCGGCGGCGAATTTGTGTAGTCTGGAAGATATATGTGCACTAAATTTCTCGTCTATAATAGGAGAAACAGACAGGGTATTGCTGCCGATTCGGTTACAGAACCAACTTAACTTATTTAAGTTTAGTCCTGTCACTTTCCATCTCGAGCGAACAGAAAAGGATGGCAGTATACACGGACTAATTATAAATCTGTCACTTCCAAAATCTATGGACAGTTACGTCAAATTAAGTCGTGATGTGAAAGGGTCCCGACTAAAATGCGTTTCGTTTCGTGCATTCGATCTATGTGACAGGTTTATAATAAGTCAGTCTGTACTGCTATCCTTTTCTGTTCGCTCGAGATCGAAAGTGACAGGACTAAACTTAAATAAGTTAAGTTGGTTTGGTTCTGCAACCGAATCGGCAGCACTGAGTGAAATGTTTACGTAAATAAAAACAAAACCTTCCAGCTGAATTGAGAACCCCTCTTTTCGGCATCATGATCACGATGAGTTATCCCATTTTGATCTCATTGTGACCGATATTCTCGATACTAATGTGATGATGGGCTCGATTCTAGATGCCATCTAAATCTAAATTTACCTGTCTCTTTCAGATCAAAACGTTTGAAAAAGGACATGAGATTTATTCTCTTTGGTTTTCGATTATACTCTATGATTTGACGCGTTATCTGTTAAATATAACCGCCATGTATTTTTTTGGCAGATAAAATACAGAGGAAATATGAAAAAGTGTGAAATCATAGAAGGTCACCTGTCCTTTTTCAATGTTATTATTTTGAAAGAGAGAGATAGATTTTAATTTCAGCTTCAGCGGTGGCATCTAGTATTGAGCCCAATTTAGGTTATAAAAATACGCTTATACGTAAACCGTCAACGGCCCACCAAATAAAATTTTCTTATTTTTAAGGGATAATTTTTCAGACAATCGCCTTAGTTTTAAAACATCAGCAACATTCAGGGTGTTCTTTGTGGTTGTTTCTGTGTATTTCCATGTCACTCTGATACAGGGAATCCTAGTGGGGGCTATGAGTGTGAACGAGTTTGTTTGTCGTTTTGTCATATTATTCTGGCTTAGAAAGACCTGGTAAAATTACTGGCACAGCCTTTTTCTGTCTAAATTCACACTAAAATGCTTGAATTTAAGTTTGAATTTTCGATGTGCAGCTGTGCTATTCTATGTCAAGTTAAATTGGGTACTTGACTGGGTAGCTTAAAAAATTCAAAACGTTTATACTTAAAACTGATGGCTAAAAATATTGTGGATTTCATTCATCATTAAAAAAAAATGTACATTTCGATTTTAACAATCGAGTTAAAAGTATATATAAGTTATTGATTTGAGTAGTCAATATTTACTAAAATGTGACGTCATAACTCACAATTTTCATACAAAAAAGCGTTTTTGACATTTCATAAAAAGTTGCTGATTTGACTAGTTGGAAAGTAGCCCATTCCTGGAACTATACTCACTGTAAGCTAGTATTCAACGCTTCCCTCCTGGCTTGCGCTCTGGGCTTCAGTTTGTCGGTAGCGGTGAGCAGCGCGCGGCATTCCTTCTCGATAGCCGGCGCGTCGAAGTGCCCCGAGGACACCAGGTCAGCCCCCACGGAGGACAGGGCTTGCGCGCGGGACTCGTACTGGTTCAGCTCTTGTTCTAAAGCCTGGGTGATAAAAAAAGGTATTCGATGTATTATTTTAAATCTTCCATGCTGGACTGGGAGTGATAGAAAAACATAGAATGTGCCAGCTGCATCTCCTCTCGGGCATGCTGTAAAAACCAGCTAAGGGAATCGAGGGTTTTAGTGTATTGCAATTTAGGCGATGGGCTGACAACCCGTCACTATAGCAATATACGTCTACATAATCATCATCTGTATTAACCCTCAAAACTTGTCAGACGTGGCGGAACGACCTATGTTTAGGTCGTTTTTGCTCTGCCTACCCTATTAGGGATAAAGGCGTGATTTTATGTATGTATGTATGTATTTAAAAAAAAAACGGGTTGCACTCCGGAAATGCCGGCAGAAGTGAGAACTTGAACAAAACTCTGAATAACGCAGACCATTTTACTTTGCCTCTTGTTTGGCCTCTGTTTGCATACAATATGTGTGTGACAAGAGGTCAGGAAGTCTGGATGAGGCGAGTCACAGAGTGCCAGAGAGGCAACTTCACAAGTATGAGTCCAAGTCATCATCTTCCTAACCTTTATTTTCGTATTTCACGGGATCGGCTAACTAATTTAGGGGATTGAACGAGGTTACTGGTTTTTACACAAAGCGACTGCCATCTGACCTCCGCAACCAAGAAGGGAAAACAGACCCAATCCTAGATTAGATCGAATTCACACACAACCTTTGAATATCTTCGTAGGTGTGTGCAGGTTTCCTCGCGATGTTTTCCTTCACCGTAAAAGCGCCGAATAAAGTAGTACATATGAAATTCGAAAACCGAAAAACACATTGGTACGTGGTGGGATTCGAACCACGACCTCCTGCACAGGAGGCAGCGGCCTTTTCCACTACACCATCGGGCTCTATGAGTCCAAATATGAGCACACATTATTTAACGGCATACCTGGTGTTGGTTCAAGAATCTCTTGCAGCTTCTCAGGTCGGTGCCGACCTCCTCGCTGTTCAGACACCGCTCCAGATCCACCAGGCGAGCCTTCGCGTCTTCGATTGATCTGTAAAATAAACAATACAATACTTTATTTTACACTAAGTAAAACACATACAGAGACAATAAACAAGGAATATTAGTGTACATATTGGCGACATTATTGCTAAGTGGAAATCTTTTCCAGGCAACCTAGGTACAGGAAATGGTTTATGAAGCTGCGGGAGCAGTGCGAAACAACAAATTACATTTTCTGCATACAATTTCTGTCAATCATCAATAATCTTTTGGCCATATGGCGAACGGGGTAAGTTTTTTTTTTTATTAATAATGGGTTTGCTCTTGACTCCAGTCTGGGTCGGAAGCGACAGAGACGGAGTCGACGATGGAGCGAGCTCAGAGCTCACCCAGAAGATGCCTGTTCACTCTAACTTTGAAGTGTTGGGGGTTGTAAGCATTCTAAATATTTCACTGTTCGTTTGATATAGTCGACCGATGGTCGTCCGTCAAAAGCTCACGTTCAAAGAGAAATATACATACATACATACATAAATCACGCCTTTATCCCTAATGGGGTAAGCAGAGCGAAAACGACCGAAAGGTCATTCGCCACGTCTGACAAGTTTTGAGGGTTATTTCAGATGGTCATATGTATTACTTTAGTGACAGGTTGTCAGCCCATCGCCTAAATTGCAATACATTAAAACCCTCTAATCCATTAGCTGGTTTCTACAGCATGCCCGGGAGGAGATGCAGTTGGCACATTCTATGTTTTTCTATCACTCCCAGTCCAGCATGGAAGGAGAGAAATATCTCTGATTAATTTACCTCCTGTGCTTCCTCTGAGCTGAAGCTTGTCTCAGCTTGCTTCCCTTGTCTCGTGACGCGGCTACAAGGGAGTCCCACGCCTTGCGGAGCTCGTCCAGTCGAGCTGATACTTCTTTAGCTCGAGCAGGGTCCGAGTTCTGCAGCGATTGCCCGACCTGAGAGGAAAGATCGAATGGATTTAGAATTTACTGCAGGGCGATGGTAATGTAAAATTAGCAACACGATATCAAGATATGTAAAATCGTACGTAACGCCATTGAAATATCGTCTGAATTAGCGTGTGCCACAGCGTGGTAATTGAGTCCCTGGACTAACCAAAAATATGCGAAAATCGCAAAAAAAAAAAGAGATTTTAAAAAATTACACTTAATAGGTAGTTACTGAGTAGTATATAACTGCCTCAACTGTCGCGAAATGACTTGTCATCCTTTATCTAGGGAGCTTGGGGACAATATTCCAAAGAATTTTAAACTAGCTTCAACTTTTTACCGGACATTAAGCATGAAGAAAAGATCTTATTGGTAAAAGTAAAAATAAATAAAACACCCGCATTTTTTTTAAATGAAATTTTAAGTGTTTTGTGGAAAATGTCAAAATTTTAACAGCAACACTGGGTTACTGAAGTAGCAACATGACAGCAACACTGACACATAAAAAAAAAAACTATAACAAAATCAAGAAAAGAGATAGCGCGATTGCAGAGTTAATAATGACAACTCTTTCACGCAAGCCGTTGGTTTCATTTGTCCTGCTACGAAAACGCGTTATGTTATCTTTGACATTTGAAACATGACATTGACAGAATGACATCTGTTCACCATAGATTTTTTTTTAATGGCATGACTTCCAGCGTTTCAGCCAAATTGCGTTCCGTTGGGGCTGATGATGATGATAGAAGTCTAAAAACTGTAACTTGTCCTAAACCCATGAATAACGTACTATTCGTCGGATCTTTCTCTCGCACTTATGAACAAATTTAATAACTACTGTGCCGATTTAAATACATATTTCACAATTAGAAAGTTATGTTCACTCTGAGTAACATAGGCTACTATTTACTGCGGGAAAATATCTGATTCCCAAAATCTGTAATACTTACGCTCTCAACATTGCGCAGTTGCTTCTCGTTTGCTTGTAGTTCTCTCTCAAATGCTTCGTGCTTCTGTAGTTTCCTTTCCAAGTTCGCAAGATCTCTACACAAAAAATACATCAAATCATAAATGGAATATTTTTATTCTGTGGTGTAAGAAAATATTACTTTCCTATAAAGCACAAAAATTCATGTCGTAGGATGATTTGATAATACGAATCTTCGCAAAAATCCTAGGGATTTTGCGAAAATGCGGATAATTAGACAATGGCGAAAACATTATCAAATCTTACTGGAAAAAGTCAGGATTTTTGCGAAAAAACTCGTCGTTTTTTTTTTTTTTTGTTATTGGCAATCGTCAACCCAGATTTGGGGACACTAACATTTGACATCCTTAACTCTGATTGGTTTGATTTTTACTTACTGATTCTTATTCTGATTGGATGAATAACATGCGTTTATGATTGATTAATAGAAGCGAAAAATAGTTAGATGTCGAATTCAAATTATGGTAATTATGGTATAAACACTGGCTGGTTAGACTGCGCGACGGCTGATAAAAAATAAAAAATAAAATGCACGAACTACGGCACGTAAGCAGCAGGGTTTTATAGGGAGTCCGTGTTTTCGACTCTTTTTACGAATTATTAAATAATTCTTTTAGCAGTGAAAGTACGTATAACATTCTTATTCCATAATATTTACAGCTACAACTATAAGTGTTAGTTAGGTGCCTTTTTTAGTCATAGATGGGGATGAAAAGTAGAGTGTATTTATTTATTTATTTAACCATTTATTGTACACAGAAAGATACAAAGGACAAGATACATAGGAAACACAGACACAACAGGCACTGCTTATCTCTAAAAAGAAATTTCTTACAGCAGACCTACAGAAGTGAAATGGCAATAAACGATACGCGGATAAGACGTGCACAATATACCTACTTACTTAACAAAACATAAAATGGAACAAGTACAATCAGAATTTAAAGATAAAAACCAAAACTATTACTAAGACTACAAAAGATATAAAATACCTACTTAAAATAAATAAATATATAGACCTAATAAATGCAACATATTACTTAAATAAATAAATATATACATAACTATTTATATTTATATACATACATAAATACACTATAAATTATGGATCACTTAACAAGAGAAAGGTAATGTTCTTTGACACGCTTTTTAAAGACGGCGATAGAGGGACTATCGCGGACAGTGTGCGGGAGAGAGTTCCACAACCTAGCCGCATGAACTGTGAAGGAATATGAGTAAAAGTCAGTTTTGTGAGGAGGTAAAGCGAGATTCGTCCTGACGCTCGATCGACAGGGTTTGTCTTGCGGACGTGAAAACTCAAAGCGCTCACGCAAGTATGAAGGCGTAGACGGATTATGGAGTACGTTGTAAAGAGCGGAGAGAATATGAGTGTTTCTGCGAAAACGGATTGGGAGCCACTTGAGCTGCGATCGAAAATGAGATACATGATCGTATTTGCGCAATCCGAAAATAAATCGTATGCACAGATTTTGAAGGCGCTCAAGTTTGTTAAGCAGCTCCTCAGTGACGTCCAAATAGCAAGAGTCGGCGTAATCGAGAATAGGTAAAAGAAGTGTTTGGGCAAGAGAGATTTTAGTGTTAAGAGGTAGGAAATATTGGAAGCACTTCAGGGAATGGAACGAAAAATGCATTTTCTTACTGACCTCATTGACATGAGAAGTCCAAGAGAGATTTGAATCCAAGACTACACCGAGGTTTTTGGCAGTCTGAGTGAAAATAATTGGCTCACCGTTGTAGACGACTGGTTGAATGGTGTTATAGTCGAGCTGCCTGCACATGTAGGAGCTGCCAATAATCATCGCTTTCGATTTCCTTGGGTTGACCAGCAGGCCGTGTGATTTAGCCCAAATAGACAAATTCTCCAAATCAATGTTAATGACGTCAATGGCAGAGTTAATGTCAGCAACACCACTTTGACGGTAAATCTGCAAATCGTCTGCGTAGAGATGGAAGTTGGAAGAGATGACTGATGTAACAGTATTAATAAAAGCAGAGAAAAGAAGAGGAGAAAGGACGCCACCCTGCGGAACGCCAGCAGACAGATCACACCACTCGGAGGAAGCCTCGTCGGAGCGGATCCGCTGTGAACGTCCGCGAAGATAAGAATCGAACCACATAATTGCCGAGGTAGAGATGTTAAGAGAGCGAAGGATGGCGAGGAGTACATCAAAATCTACAGAATTGAAAGCACTGCTGAAGTCAAGCAATACCAGAATCGTTACAGATTTATTTTCCATACCGAGACGGATGTCATCAGTGACTTTTAGCAAGGCAGTAACAGTGCTATGGCCCGATCGAAAGCCAGATTGAAAAGGAGATAGTAGACTGTTAGATGCAATGAAATCAGCAAGTTGTTTGTGGGCAATGTGCTCAAGGACTTTGGAGAGAAAAGGTAGGATGGAAATAGGGCGGAAGTCAGAAAAGGCAGAAGGATTCGATGTTTTGGGAAGAGGAATGACGTCAGCTCGTTTCCAGGCAGATGGGAAGATACTCGTTACCAAGGAGTGGTTAAAAATGTGCGTGAGAATTGGTAAGAGTTCGGGAAGAATGAGTGAGATCATTCGGGAACACAGGTTATCATTGCCCACCGCTGATGAAGTTATAGAAAGAATATGCTTCTTAACATCGCTCTCAGCAACCGGGGTGAAAGTAAAAGAAGTACAAGTTGGTAAGACTTTGCTGTTTAACAAAGAAATTGTATTGGCTTTTACACGATCGTTCAATGTCACGGGAGGTGAAGAAAAGTGAAGATTAAGTGAGTTAAGATCTACATGACTATTACTCGATGGTGCTGTTTTGCCAATGCCTAAGGATTTGAGAAACTTCCAGACTTGTGTAGGGTTACTATTTTGAATTGAGGAATGAATGTGGCGCCTTTTCACTCACTCAGGAGCAAAAATATTTTTGGCTCGGGCGACGTACTTTGAATCCCCCGCTACGTTCAGGATTCTACTCTAGAATCCCTCACTTCGCACTGGATTCAAAAAAGCGCCCTCGCCTTAAAAATATTATTTTGCTCCCACGTGATAAAATCTACTATTTTTGCATTCCCGAGTTGTTGTATTATGTCATAAGTAGAACAAGTAGTTTAAAAGAACGCAATACTTTTTTTATACCGTGACTTATGTCCGATGTTTCACATGGTAAGCCGGAAGCCAACTCAATTATTTTGAGTTAAGCTCGCCTTTGTACATGATGTATCTAGTTTAAGTTTAGTTTAAGAATCTCTGTGTGTACAATAAAGAATAAAGAACAATAAAGAATGTTTAACTTCATACAACATCAGAGGTTTCTTTTACCTGTAGCTCTGATCGTTGGCAGTCCTGGTTTTGTCCTGGATCCACGCCTGGAGCTCTTCTACTGCGGCGATGAACTATAGAAGAAATTCAGAAATATACAATACAATACAATATACTTTATTGCACACTTAATAAAACACATACAGAAACAACGAACAAAGAATATTAGTGCACATATAGGCAAATATATTAGAAACCAAACCAAGTTTTCAAAGATATGAAGATCGAAAATACATGGTGTTAATTTAATTGCGTGCCATAGCTTAAGGGATGTTTCAGTAACGTATAAGGAGCCCATAAGATATATAAAAAAAATCCAACTCAAAAATACAAATAACCAAAAGTCGGAATTTATTATGATTACAAGTGCTGCGCCTACATCTCGTGCTATAAACGAGCGCGCGCGAGTCGCTACCATTGGTCGATGCGACTCGCGCGTCGCGCGGTATTGGTTATAGCACGAGAGGTACGCGCAGCTCTGGGAATCATCATAAATACCTACCGACATTTGATTTTTTGAGTCGGTTTTTTTTTCATTTTTTTTATGGGCTCCTTTAACTTTACTGAAACACCTCCTAAGCAATTAAATTAACACCCTGTATAGTAAATTTCTTAAATATGAGAAACAAAACAACAAATCAAAATTTTCAACTGCAGACAGGATTTGAACCTGCGTCTTTGGATACCGTCCCAACGCCTTAACCAACTAGGCTATAGCGGCTCTTGATCTTGACTTGAGCGGCGACATTTGTGGAGTGGTTGTTTCTTAGATCGTCATGAGTAAACGTTAGCGACACTTTCGTATAACTATACTACGTTTTTTTCTCCCCTATTGCTAGGGAAAAGCTTCATTATTTAAAAAAAATTAGACCGTACATTCACTCTTTTCGATCCTCAAGTTCGTAGCGGCCAGCAATTTCTCCAAACGACATTAATGGCCATTAACTATGAATTAGGTGTTTTTAAGTACACAATATTAATTTTTTAAAGGCCGAATGCGCAAATTAAAAAAAATTGAATGAACGAATGAATGGACTGTGCGCCTGTCAAAGGTGCCATTCTTATTTTGAATTTTACAATATTATGGAGGAATTGCAAATTTAATGTTTGTTTTTATATTGTTATTGTTTCTTCGCAAATGAGAGAAAAGTACTGTATTAATCTCAGCCAAAATAGCAATGTATGGTCTCGACTGCGTCTCGGCCTTCCAAATTTACTCGACCATACATTGCTTTATTTTTGGCTTCTAAGGTAATGTACTATTAATTTGTTGTTTTTTCTTATTTTACAAACAAAATAGCACTTTCTGCACACGCAAAAAATACATATAAAAGCTTCTTGAAGAAACGAAGGGTAAATTGTGGGGCGCGATGGAGCGGGGGGCGAGTCAGGAATGGAACGCGCAAAGCCTATTGGTAGATTAGTTAACTTTAGACGTCCGCAGCCGCCCACACTCCTCTACAGACTCAAGAAGTTTGCCGGCATCTGTACACTATTCTACGTTTAACTTACTTGTTGATGCGCTAGACTAGCCAACAGCGCGCGGCGCCGCTCGGCGGCCGCTTTCTTTACATTCTCCCGGCGCGACAATACCGCGTCTTTGCGGGCCTTGATGCTGCAACACACAATACGGTTTAGTACCATTACGAAACATGAGTTCAGATGACATGAGTCTCCTCACAGCAGGTAGGAAATATAAAAACATCGAAGGAGCTAAAGAGATTCCTTTATAACTGACAAAAAAAATTATGCGTTTGACATTTGTGTCAGGATGGTCAAGTTATGTGAAAAAGCCATGTATTAATCCACAAGACCTCATTTCATTAGGTACTGAAATAAATATACAGTTTCTAAGATTTTGTGATGCGTAACACGGTATATATTTTTTGGGATTTTTTAATACAATATTTTTTGAGTTATTTAAAAAAATGATTTTTTGAACAGAGTTCGGTTTTCTGTCACAATGTCCTTTGCCTATTTCCTATGCATACGAAAAAAAAACTGACAATCAATCAAGTTGTCACTTTTTTTTTGTTCTTGGCATAAGGTTCTTGGCAAAGGGAAAAGTTACACACGGACGAAGTTTGTGACTTACGACCTTTTAGAATATATCATATTTCAAAAAATTATTTCTCTGGAAAGAAAGGACAATTCGACAAAGTTACAATGAAAAGTCTCTAAAATAGTGATAATCTATCCATAAATCAATTAAAAGTTTCATGTTAAAATAGTGAGGTGTCATGGATTGTGCAACAATAGAAGGCCTGAAGAGATATATCTCTGTTTATTCATTTTCTCCTGCTCCCGAGCAATCATTTTCCATCGTTTCGGGTTCTTTGCCAAAAACTGTGATTGGCTAGCAGTAGATTTTAATAAATAAGTATGGGGATAAAAACGCAAAGCTAATGAGGAGAAAAACGCAAAGCTAATTGCAGATGGCGCCATCAGCGAGTGTTCCAAAAGAGACCAATGAGAAGACGCACAACTGATATTGACATTGACATTGACAGATTACTGACCAATCACAGGAAAAAGGAACACTCGCTGGTGGCGCCATTTAGTTCCCAGTTTTTCTCCCCATTGCAGATGGCGCCACTAGCGAGTGTTCCAAAAGAGACCAATGAGAAGACGCTAAACTGATATTGACATTGACAGATTACTGACCAATCACAGGGAAAAGGAACACTCGCTAGTGGCGCCATTTAGTTCCCAGTTTTTAACCCCAATTTCAATTCCCTTAGTTCCATTACGTAGTAGCTAGATTTCGTAGCTAGCTTCGGTATGGGAAATAAAAATACCCTTTCGGAGGTGGCTTCAAAATGGGAACAATACTGTCCTGTTTCGAAGTTGGCTTCGAACTATCATTATCTAATTATAATTATCCGTGTTTTCGCATTAGCCTTAGGATTTTCGTTAAAAATCGAATCACCAAATCTTCTTAAAGTCAAACAATCTTAGACAATCAATGCACTTACTGTTCACTAGCATAATGCTTGTTCTGTGCGTCTGCCTTCTTAGCGAAAGCAATCAGGCGGTCTTCCTGCGCCTGAAGGCGAGCCTCCAGCTCCTCGTGCCGTTTGAGCAGGGCTTCCGCCTCGTCCACGGATGACTGCGAATATAATAAAGATATATAGAACAACTTCCATGCTGGACTGAGAATGATAGATAACATAGAATGTGCCAGCTGCATCTCCTCCCGGGCATGCTGTAAAAATCGGCTAAGGGATTCGAGGGTTTTAATGTATTGCAATTTAGGCGATGGGCTGACAACCTGTCACTATAGCAATACACATGACCATCTGAAATAACCCTCAAAACTTGTCAGACGTGGCGGAATAACCTTTCGGTAGTTTTCGCTCTGCCTACCCCATTAGGGATAAAGGCGTGATTATATGTATGTATGTTTCATATGGAATACGACTGTTTTCCATGCATGTTTGAGAAATAAATACGAATACATCGGTGTCCTTCCATTTGCGAAAAAGGAGATCTTAATTCTTACCCCACAGTGTGTATCCTGCAGACAGGCTTCGTGCGCGCCGCTGGATGCGTCTATCTGGTCGGCCTCGCGGTTGAACGCTTGCAACTGCACTAACTGTTTCAAGTACACGTCCTTCGTCTGCCAGCCTAGGGACAAGGTTTTACATAAAATCAAATTGGGTACTTGACTGGGTAGAAGGGGGCTTAAAAATTCAAAACGTTTATACTTAAAACTGATGGCTAAAAATATTGTGGATTTCATTCATCATTTAAAAAAAAATGCACATTTAGATTTTAACAATCGAATTAAAAGTATATAAGTTATTGATTTGAGTAGTCAATATTTACTAAAATGTGACGTCATAACTCACTATTTTCATCCAAAAAAGCGTTTTTGACATTTCATAAAAATTTGCTGATTTGACTAGTTGGAAAGTAGCCAATTAAAGGACATATAACTGTAAGTGTGTGTGTGTGTATGTATGTGTGTATGTGTGTGTGTGTGTGTGTGTGTGTATGTGTGTGTGTGTGTGTGTGTGTGTGTGTGTGTGTGTGTCAGTGTCTGTGAGTAAGTGAGTGTGTTTGCATACGTATTTGAGAGTGCGTGTGTGTGCGTACGTGTTTGAAGAGTGCGTATGTGTATGTGTGTGTTTGTGAGTGAGGTGCATGTGTTGATGTGTCTATGTGTGTGCATGTAGGTGCGTGTTGTGTGCGACTTCGTGTTTGTAAGTGTGAGTGAGTGTGGTAAACTAAACATACCTTTGTCAACGGCTCTCTGTTGGTCCTCCAAGTGTTTAATCTTCTCGGCGACGTCCGTCAAGGTCGGGTTGTTCGCCAACAGCTGTTTGCCGAGGCCAATCACCTCCTTGAACCTAACAAAACGAACATGTAATTGTTTACGTAAAATCGGATCAATGTTGTATGTTATTTATTTGTAGTTAATGTTTGTGCGGATTGGTGCCGAGACAAACTTTTTAAAGTTTAACGGCCCATTTTATTGTTAAGTGTAATTATTTTTGTTTAAAATAAATAAAATAAAATAAAATAATCTAGGGGATTGAACGAGTACCCTCAGGATACAGGATAAAATTGAAATCATTCGACAAACTTTGAGCGTGAGTTCAGTTCACGAAACTGAACTTTCCCCATAGAACATAAGACGCCAGACTTAAAAAAATGTCGACCTCCCTTACAAACTTTTTCGTCTGATGGCCTATGTTCCATAGGGAAAGTTGGTCAGTTTCGTGTCCTGAACTCACCCTCAAAATGACGTACGGCAATCTTGGCTAAATCTGTGACAGTCATATATTTTTCTATGGTGTCACACCAAATGGCCCATGTTTGTATGAAATCGGCCGGATCTCCTTTGTCGAATGATTTCAATTTCACCCGGTAGTTCTACACAGAGCGACTACCATCTGACCTCCGCAACCAAGAGGGGAAACCAAACACAATCCTAGATTATGTATGTGCTAAACTAGCGGTCAAAATGCACTTAGATGTACATACATACATACATATTATCACGCCTGTATCCCTAATGGGGTAGGCAGAGCGTCAACGACCCAAACAAAGGTCATTCCGCCACGTCTGACAAGTTTTGAGGATTGTTTAAGATAGATCTGTATATAGCTGTAGTGACAGGATGTCAGCCCATCGCCTAAAATAACAATATACTGAAACCCTCGAATCCCTTAGCTGGTTTTTACAGCATGCCCGGGAGGAGATGCAGCTGGCACATTCTACGTTTTTCTATCACTCCCAGTCCAGCATGGTAGTACACTTAGATGTGACGGTGAGTAACCAAATAGATTTGAAAATGTAGCTCTTACTCATCATCGTGAGCCTTGATGTCATCTTTCAGCTCCTGGTGCTGCTTGTGTAGACTCTCAGCTGTTGCTACGTCCTTAGCGGTAGCCTCTTGCGCCAGTTGGTTTTGCACATTCTAGAAACAAACATAACTGACATTTTATAAAGATCACGAGCGTGAGTGCCAGCGTGTAGCAAGCGTGCAATTTCACGTTATTGATAGTCAATTCTTTATCGCCAGCGAAGCGAGCGCGGCATTGAATGTTACTAATATGACAGAGCTTCACTGCTAAGAGGTGAAAAGAGCGAACGCGACCACCTGAGAAGAGGACGCGAACACCTGGGCCCCGACAGCGTTTTTAAGCCGACTTCTTCTTTCAGCAGCCTGTTGTTGTGACCAGGGGTCCGAGGTCTAACCGGACATGTTTGGAACTTGTATATATGCAGTTCGCTTGGAAAACTTTGATACCGCGTTTCAGAACCTGCGTTTCTTGATGTGGCGCCATCTATCGGCTACACGCTACAACATGTTACATTAAAAGCTAACCTGTATCCAATCGAGCAGCATGGCGCTGCTGGACGCGAACACCTGGGCCCCGACAGCGTTTTCAAGCCGACTTCTTCTTTCAGCCGCTTGCGCCTGGCAGCGCTCCCACATTGCGTGGATCTCCTTCTGTCTCCCTTCCACGTTCGCCTTCTCGCTCGGGTATTGGGACTTTACGCTGGAAGAGAACGTTTTGTAGTTCCGCATTTTAAACATTTATTATTGAATTGTTATATTATTATAAATTTGTGTTTATTTGTAGTTGTATGTAGTTTTCTTAGGAAGCTTTGCTGCCAGCAGCAAAATATTACTAAAAGTGTTTTCAGTATATTAAAATTTATCTTAATTGATATTGTTTGACGTTTTGCAGTAGTAATGGATAATCACTGGAGAATACAATTCACACCTTTCATGTGTTTCTACGACCTGAATGAAACTTTAACATTATTTAGGCTCGTATTTATAACATCGCTCTCAAATTTGACAGATCGTTTTGTACTGAAGTGACATTTCTGATACGAACTAAAACTCGCTGTCACTCTTGAGAGCTGATTATAAATACGGGCCTAAGATAGAAATAGAAAAAGAAAAGAAAAATAAGACATCAACCGAACCAGAATAAATAATGTTTAAAATATATAACTAACTAATAATAATGGACAAGACTCCTAGGTTCGAATATCACGTTATAACATAACTTATATTAGTAGTGTTTAGATCATGTAGATTACCCTAGTTTTTATTTCAGCTCGATACATGCAGTATTTCCAGAGATATGACCGCGAGAAGTTAATGCATCTTTTTTCAATTTCTGAAATTACTGGTGCTCGCGGTGTCGCCGATGTGACGTCATCTTTAAACGTGCCGCGGCGGCGAACTGTGAAAGCGGCGTATGCAGTACTGTGGTTTATATTGCGTTATATTTGTTTCACGCATAGAAATATTAATTTTCACGCAAATATTTTGTTATTCTGAGTTGTGAACTGCCTCTGTGGTCTAGTAGTCCTGCTCCCGAATGTCTACTAAGCTCTCAATCCGCAGGTCGTGTATTCGATTCCCACGGGGGGATCATAAAGTTGATATATGTTAATTTATTACTTTGTGGGAATTTTCTCAGTTTGGTTATGACGTTATAGGCTGCATCACCTGACGTAAAAATCCGCTCCTCGGAAGGCACGATCGTTGTCTTTGATAGTGGTAGTTACACAAACCATGATAGAGGTTTTAGTCCGGTCATGCATTAAATGCACTCAGTCGCATAGTGCAAATAGGTCCTTTCAAAAAAAAAAAAAAAACATGATAGAGGCATATTAGGTGAACTATTTAGGCGGTTTAAAAACTCTGTCATAAGGTTTTATCATAGTTGTAAACCTCTGACATCAGTGTTCATCATAGTTTTTAACCTCTGACATGTAATTTTTGAGACTAAGGCTCGTATTTATAAAGCGATCTCAAGATTGAGAGCAATATTGAGTGCGGATTTGACAGGTAATTTTGTACTGGAATGACATTTCTGATACGAACTCAAACTCGCTGTCACTCTTGAGAGCTGATTATAAATACCGGCCTTAGTTATTTTTTCAAGATGGTGATCATACTAAAATATCTTGTTTAAAGTATATTTAGTAGTCCCGTCTAACAACCCCGGCACGCGGGCTGCTACATTAAGTAGCTTTAAAATATTAATAAGTCCTATGACGGCAGGCAATCTCCTTCCCGAATAACATTCAAAAAATAAAAAATATTTGCGGATCGCCGTAATTTTTTTGGATTAAAATATATAGGTACCTTTCGCAGATATAGATTAAAGACAACGATCGGGACTACCACCTTAACGTGCTTTCGAGGAGAGGAATCTTTCATTTTATTATACAGGGTGTAAAAAAAAGTACTAATTATATTCCTTTAAACCACATGTTCTATTAATGATACCAAACAACTTTCCCAAAGCACAAAAATTTTAGCTCGATTTTTTTTTTTGCCTTTTCCATACAAAGATGCTCTCCGGGATCTGCAGTTTTGTATGGAAAAGGCAATTTTTTCTTCGAGCGAAAATTTTTGTGAAACTTTGGGAAAGTTGTTTGGTATCATTAGTAGAACATGTGGTTTAAAGGAACCTAGTACTTTTTTTACACCCTGTATAATATCAGGTGATGATGCTGCAGCCCTACAATGTCCTAATCAACTGAGGAAAACTCACAAAATTGTACATTGACAAATATCAACTTTCGCGATTTAAATTTCTATACATACTTACTAGTACTACGTAGTGCACCACGTTTAAAGATGACGTCACCGCGAGCGATTAAATATTGGGCCGTCTGCCACTCTCTTCGTGCGGAAGAGCTCACTTTGAGCTTTAATATCTCAGTCATTAATAAAGATATTAAAAAACTAAAAACAGAATAATTTTCCTAATTTTTTGGAGAATTTTTCCAGATAATAAAAAAAAAGGAGGAGCAAGGTCCATTGTAATAAAATGCTAACTATTTAAACTTAAGTGACATAATGATATTAAGGGAAGTAGCGAGCCTTTCCCAATACAAGTGTCATTGCCGACTACTTAATGGGAAGACTCATATAAAAATGTTGTAAAATAAGATTTAGAAATAAACAAAAAAATATTATATTGGATATTGTATAAGTTAGTTTGTGAAATTGCTTTAAATGTAATATTTAATTGTGTACTAATTAATCAAATTTTATTCTGTTTAAAAGACTTGTAAAATGAATATTTTTACCAATAAACATCTGAATCTGTGTTTTCTTTTATATAACAGGTAGGTAAGGTCATACCTATTTACTTTATACCACTTAATCAAGCTGCATGTAAATAAGAACAAATGTAAACTGAAGAAACACACTACACAAAACAAAATGTATGTGTCTCGAACGCTTTATCTACCTACATACATACAATCACGTATGTAACCCTAATAGGTTAGGCAGAACGACAAAAACAAACGTTGTTCTCCCACGTCTGACAACTTGAGGGTTGTTTAGGATATATCTTTATCTACACTCATGTCGTAAATCCTTCATTTACTTATCAGAAACGCTAAGCAAATGATATACCTTTCGATGCAGCCGTGACTTAGGAACCATACAAATTTCATTTCGTTATCGCAAAGCTGTAACAAAATGAAGTTTTTTTTTTTAATATTTACGCAGATGCTTGCTATTTGAGCAAACTAGCGTGTTTCTGAACGCAACCTTTGCGGCGCGCATGCGCGGTGCGATATTACTGCAAATTTATTTTCGCGCCATTAACGTTTGTATTTTTCCTTTTGCGTTATTACAAGTTTTTTTACTAAAAACCCAGTAAAATGTCTGAAACTGAGAGTGATATAGACGAAAATTTGACACCCCCGGATATTCTTGAAACAGCAACTAAAATGACAAATAATCTTCTCCCAGAAAAATCAAGGAAGATATACGAAAAAACCTATGAAGAATTCATGGATTGGAGAATGAAGAAAAACACTAGGTACATCATATTCTGAAAATGTCTTACTTGCGTATTTTTTCTTTAATTTAAATTTTTTGTATGAGTGTAGATAAACTATTGTATGAAACTGTACATAATTAGTATTTAACACTCGTGTATACTTTTATGAAACTCGCTGCGTTTCATAAACCACACTCGTGTTAAATATCCCTCATTATGTAACAGTTACATAAATAGCTATTATATTGCAGGTTGTCAGCCTATCATCTGAATTACAATATGAAACCCTCGAATTTTACAGCATGCCTGGGAGGATTTGCAGCTGGCACATTCTATGTTTTTCTATTGCTCTTAACATTGGGTTATGTAAGGATGCTGAAGGTCGTGGGTTCGAATCCCTCCCGTGCGAAAAAAAAAATCGTATGTATTATGAGGTTTTATTTACACAGAGAGTAAAAAAAAAATTGCTAACCAAACTTTAGGATGTGAACCTACCCATGAAAGCGAACAACTTTCCCTAAGGAACACAGGTCGAAATATGAAAACCGTCCAAGTGCGAGTCGGACTCGCGAACGAAGGGTTCCGTACCATCATTTATAAAAATGAAAACAAAATCATGTATGTTGTCCGACGTGCACTTCGCCAGTTTTTAGTATTTGTTGTTGATTGATAATGAAAACTCAATACTTACGAGTCGGCCAGTAAAGTGATGGTGTTAACTTTCTCTCTGAGTGGTTCCAGCTCTCGTTCCAGTTGTGCATGACGGCGCTGCCAAATAAACAATAGTACATTACTTTAGAAGCCAAAAATAAAGCAATGTATGGTCGAGTAAATTTGGAACTCTCATTTGCGAGGAAACAATAACAATACACTTAAAAATAAACATTAAATTTGCAATTCCCCCCATAATATTGTAAAATTCAAAATAATAATGGCGCCTTTGACAAGCGCACATTCCATTCATTCGTTCATTAATTTTTTTTTATTTGCGCATTCGGCCTTTAAAAAATTAATATAGTCAACTTAAAAACACCTAATCCATATTAGTGTGTACTTTAAAGACCTCATGCAGAGGTCGTTCATGGTCATTAATGTCGTTTGGAGAAATTTCTGGCCGCTACGAACTTGAGGTTTTTTTTTTTTTTTTGAATATTTTATGGCTTGGATTCTAACGAACTTGAGGATCGAAAAGAGTGAATGTACTGTTTCTTTTTTTTAAAATAATGAAGCTATTCCCTAGCATATTTTTTTTTTTTGTGTTTGGCAGTCGTCTGCCAGTGTCGGGTGTAGAACAGAAACTATAGTTCAAAAACATGGAAAAAATGGCGTTAAAAACTGGGAACTAAATGGCGCCACTAGCGAGCTTAAACTTTTATACTACTACACATTATTCGCAGTGTACCTACATTAGTTTCAATAGAAAATGATTTTAAAATTAAGAAGCTCTACTACAATAAATGGAATTCACTTCCTTGATTTATTTTTAAAATTAATAAACCAAAACTAGAAAAGGGCGGATACCAAAAATAAAATTTGCATTGTGAAGGCAGAATTGCTACCAAAAATGTCTACACTACACCGCAAGAACTACACCGCTGCCGATTCGGTTACAGAACCAACTTAACTTATTTAAGTTTAATCCTGTCACTTTCCATCTCGAGCTAACAGAAAAGGATGGCAGTACAGACGGACTTATTATAAACCTGTCACATAGATCGAATGCACGAAACGAAACGCATTTTAGTCGGGACCCTTTCACATCACAACTTAATTTGACTTATTTTGAGCGTTATACGTCAGTTTGACACAATTATAATCAGCTGTTGTGTTGCTGTCTCTATTTTATTCAAATTTTAGAAAGTGACAGGACTAATCTTAAATTAGTTAAGTTGAAGCTATTTACGAATCGAGGCCACTATAGTTCTACATTGTTACCTGTAAAGCGCGGACTGTACGCAGATCTGCCCCTGTGCCGGCAGCAGCGCCACCTAACTGTTGCTCCTTCTCCGCCATCCAGTCCAGGGCCTCGTCACATGTGCGAGAGAATAGCTCCACACTGCGGAAAACAAGTATTCATAAATACATAATATCCACGCCTTCATCCCTAATGGGGTAGGCAGAGCGTAAACGACCCGATCATGAGATACAGTCTTGTGCGCCTGCAGTTGTAGATGATGCAGGGCACAGAGTGTGCAGTGGACGACCAGCTGGTATTCAAGGAAAAGATAGATATCCTCAGTAACAATCGTTTTATTGTAGGAAAATCACACGCGTACAATATAATGGCGGGATAGACGAGAAGTGTCAGATACAGGGTTACCATCTCTTAAACAACTTAAATTCCCATAGACTCACAAGTCTGGTACAGACGGACAGCGAAGTCTTAGTCTCAGTAATAGGATCCCGTTTTTTACCCTTTGGGTACGGAACCCTAAAAACTAATTGTATTGCATGGTATAAGAAAATTAAAAGTTGTATTGAACAACCGCGAAACTCAAAGTATATAAGACTTTTTGCTCCACCTCTGTAGACCCCAATCAAATTATAACTCATAGCAACTAAAAAAAAACACACCTGGAAGCTCCTTCCAAGCTCTTCTCCTTCTGCTGTTTGAGCCTCAGTAACCTATCCCACTGCTGTCTCAGCTGGTGTCTTCTAGCAGTAGCTTTGGCAGCCTGGCTGTGTTTGTTGGCTACCAACTCTTCCGCGGCCGCGTCGATATGTTCCAGACGTTTGGACGCTGCTGACAGATCCGTGACGAATTTCTGCAAGAAAATTGGGTGGATCAGAAAACACAGGGTTTAAGGGACGGTGTCCGGAATCTGGGTCATACAGATTATTGAGGTATATTATTCATTCAGGACATTGGCTCATCATACAGGTTTTATGGAGCATTGGGTCATATGGTTCATTCGGGTCATTGGGTCATTAGGCACAAAATCTCGTCCCGTATGTTCTAAATGAAATTATTCAGTGACCCATATGACTCCTCAGGCACGGAAGGCGTCCATTTACCGGAATGTAAACTAGGGGGAATGTATGTAAGTCGTCGCACTCTTATATGGGGTCATACGGGTCATTGGGTCATACTCATACTATATGACAGTATGACTCATACAGGTCATTGTCTTAATTGGGACATACAGGTTATTAAGTCATCTAGGTCTTATGGATCATTGGGGGATCAGTGACCTTCATGAAATGACCCATGAGTAATGACCCATATGACCCAATGACCCGTATGACCCAATTGCCACATCAATTGAAGAAATATCCCTAGATCTCAAGCATGTTTGATTTTCTCACCTCATATTTCCTCTTGGCAGTATCGACGGTATCCTCAGTCTCGTCAGTTCGCAGCATTTTCTCCTTCTCTTTGATCCACTTGTCGAAGTCGTCGCACTCGGCGAAGAAGCTGTACAGTTTTATAGCGTCCTCAAGTTGCGCGCGGCGGGCCGCCGACAGGGAGACTAGTTCGTCTGTTAAGAAGAAATAAATCAAATGAGTAAAAGTGAAAGCTAGCCTAAAACTGTAAACGTTGATGGATAGGACAGGACACATATATGCAGCAGAGCCTAAGGGCGTTCTTGAAACTTTATTCGTATTCAATACATTCGTATAAAACGTATATGGATGGGTGCAGGCAGAGGCGTTCATCAGAATATATTTGGATCATAAGTCCTAATAAAATAATGTAAGTTTTTGCCACGTCTGATATAAACAGTTGTTCTACAAACATTGGCTAAAATGTTTTAGCGTTTACAGTATACCCAGGAAGAGAAGCTGCAAGTACATTCTATGTATTTAATTGCTCCCAGAGTACCATAGCTGAAAATTTATGCAAAATTTTAGTTTTATGCAACTGGTTCCTTGGTATTCTGCATCCTTAATGATTATGATTGGCTGCTAGCACAATTTTTAATTAGACTTTTATTTTGATACATTTTTGTAAAGAGGGATTCTGACAGCTGGGTTGGCTACTAACCTGGCTACTAACCTCGCTCTGTGTCAAAACCAGTACCCTCGTTCAATCCCAGGGAGATGGTGATTATTTTGATGTCAGGAAATGTGCCTAAATAAGGTTATAGTAAACTTACCATAGTCCTTCTGAATATCTGTAATCCTGGTCTCCACATCTGCAATCTTGGGCGTGGCGTGGTTTTTAGAAGGTCGTCTCGCTTGTTTCTCTTCACTCGCTCTGCTTGCTTCGCTAGTCTATATATCTACTTACCATAGTCCTTCTGAATATCTGTAATCCTGGTCTCCACATCTGCAATCTTGGGAGTGGCGTGGTTTTTAGAAGGTCTCCTCGCGGCCGGCTTGTTCCGCTTCACACGCACGACTTGTTTGACAAGCACCGTCTTCTTCACTCGCTGCACTGTGCGGACTTTCTCTGGACGGCGGACTTGCACCTGTGGGTGTTTTTAAAAAAAATATTTTATACAAATATTATACTTCGTGTTTCGTCACTCGAGATTATTAAATAGCACTTAGTAGTACGCAACATAGGCACCACCACATTTGCACTTATTTGAGAGGGTACTTAAAAATTTTCCCTCTATTAAATTTTATATTTTTCTCTGAGGGTAGTTCTGTTGCCCTAGCTCCGGCCTGGTACCGATTTGTACGTCATTCGCAATTTTGTGCCGTACCACTAAGCACGACAAAATTTTAAACAGTGAACCAGTTTTAGAAAAAGTTTAAAAATTTAAATATATCAAATTTCCTAAACGTAAACTCCATAAAGTGAATAAAATTGCTTTATATGAAAGTGAAAGTTAAGAATAATTGCAAAACTTGTGAAAAAATCGTGGTGTCGACATCGCGTTCGCATCGTGGGTTTTTTCACCATTACCGGCACTGCGGGAATTTCGACAATCTGGAAGATCTAGAAGATCAGTTTGCGTGTAATCCGGTTGGGATTATATCTTACTGATTAAGATCACCGAATATACGATCTAGAAGATCAGTTTGCGTGTAATCCGTTTGGGGTTATATCTTACTGATTAAGATCACCGAATATACGATCTAGAAGATCAGTTTGCGTGTAATCCGTTTGGGGTTATATCTTACTGATTAAGATCACCGAATATACGATCTAGACGATCAGTTTGCGTGTAATCCTGTGGGGGTTACATCTTACTGATTAAGATCACCAGCGAAAGCCGTGCTCATCGCCGGCTGAAGCTGCGCCAGGGTCAGCGTGATCGTACGCTACCGCCGCCGACGCCGCGGCGCTGTCGCCGCCTCGTCGCCCCCGCACCCCCGCCCGCCGCTCCCCGCATCGCCACCCCGCCGCCGTGCTGCTGAAACGTCGAGTTCGCGTCGTGGAATGCTCACCGACACCGTCATCGCGGGAATCAAGATTCAATTCAGAAGGTACCTTTATTTATCATTATCACTTTATCAGTGATACCTATATTGCAAAAGAAGGCCGGTTCGTGTTCTATTCGTTTGGAATTTTACCTTACCGGTCATTTGCATACATGATGCGGCTATTAGCCGTAAAATATGTAAAAATAACGTCAATATACGTTTATAATTACGATCTAGAAGATTAGTTTGCGTGTTATCCATTTGGGGTCACATCTTACTGATTAAGATCACACAATATAGGCCGCAAACTCGCCGCCTCGCTTGCGCGATATCGCGCCGCCGCGCCCCGCGCCCACGCGCCGCCTCGTCTCGCCTCGCTGCAGGCAGGCCTCGAGCTCGCGTGCTCGCCCCGGCCCACCGCCACCCCGCTTGTCCGGGCCGGGCCCACTACCAGTATACGGCAAAGAAGTCCATCAATAATAGCGACTCGCTTTCAGTAATTTGCGACATCGGGTCTAAAAAGACAGTAAATGATGTCGCACGAAAATATTATCTACTACCAGCTTACTGTACACAAATCGCGGCTTTGATCGCAGGGAAATACTTATCTTATATTACCCGCTTACTGTAGGTATACAGATCACGGCTCAATTGCTTAACACTAAGACCATGAAAGGCTGCCCTATTGGAAGCCATCATAAAGAAGCAGAAATAATTAACCCAGCGATCTCTTGCAATGTCGCTTGATACGCGATACAATAGCTGAAACCAGACCGCAAATCGATCGAATGATCATGAAAATTCAATTTTACCAATAGGTACACATTTATGCTGTAGGTGTACATCGTATGCTGCGTGTTATGAGTAGGTACCTACATACAAAACATGAATTCCGCCGCGCGACGAATCTTGGTACCAGCCTGGTAACCAGACTGACAAACAAACTAGCAGATAACTGACACAAGTTCCGGCTCTAAAGGGCCGTATTTTTCAGGTTTCTTCGCACTCACACTCACAGTGCTATTTTATTCATGTATATGAAAAATAAGAAATCAAAAATTCGCTACGGTGGAATTTGAACCTGTGGCCTTCGGAATGCCGTCCCATCGCTCTACCAATTGAGCTAACGAGGCTTCCTAATCACTGCGTAGTAACGGCGACCGACACGCCGCCGCCGCCGCCGCCGCCCGCCTGCACCCGACCACCTCCCGCCTCTACGAGGTCGTAGCTCGTTCGTAGCCGCAGCTCGTAGCGTTGGTATTACGTAACCGCTACTAGAAACACACGACTGGTAATGAATGACCGCACCACCTTAGGCTGGATCGACGGTCATAGTATAGAATATTCATTCATACCCTGTTGTACATACAACGTGCGGTTCCCGATCCGCCCGACTGTAGTGGCCTATTTTTATATCTATCGGAGCTCTTTTAAAATGCCTGTCGCATATAGAAAAATGAGGTTTACTTTTAATGTCAAAAATTAAACCAGGAACAATGATTCAATCACTAACCGACTTCATTTAAAGTCGAGGATCTCTGTACCGCATGGTACTGTTATCAAATTAGAAAAAGATCTCGAAAGATAACTAACTACTTTCTTATCAAAGTACACTTTTTACCTAATTATCCAGAAATTATTTGAAGTTCAAATTAAACTCTAAGCTAACCAATTACTTTAATGGTAACACCCTACATCTTCAAAATAAAATTATGAAGACTGTATTGAATGCAATTTAACTTGCTGTTTTTTTTTATTACTTTGTTTTATAATAGCTTAATTAATCACAAATAGAATGTTGAACAAACAGCTTTTGTCAAATGAAGCGCTTTGTTTTACTACCGAAAACTAGTGCAACTTTTATAACAATTTAACTTATGATAATGTAATTTAACTTATATATTACCTATATCATAACATAAACTAGAACAAGATAGCTTACCACCAGAAAATAAAAATTATTTTAAATTTGAATTGCTGATTTTTCAAACCATAACACGTTTTAACGTTCGTTAGTTTGCAAAACTCAAAGGCTGCTCACATCGGCATGATCAGTCGTTAAATATTATGGTTTACTTTACAAAAATCATTCGAGCAACAAAGTATTTGTCAGTAATGATAATGACACCCACCTTGGGGCGTCATCGGCGTGTCCCTCTGATTTGATTATGACAGATGTATGACTATTCCCTCTCTGCAAACAGAATTTGCACGGTGGTGGTAGAAAACTTATGAGGACTGTGGTCACTTTTAATGACAAGTGATAGTCACATAAACGAGATACACTCTGACGCCTCAACGTTTGGGGTTTGGAAGCAGCGTGTGATAAGAGCACACAGCAAGCGGTATATCGTCTGAGGACAAGAGTAAGCAGCACACAAACTACTGGGAACTGCTGGCAGCATCTTCCACACTCATGATCTTTGCCAAATATCTTCTTTAGACATTTTCATTGTATGTTATTGTCAGGTATTGATTGCTGCGTATTGATAACATCGCTTATATAAACACTCATGGGTGGCATACAGTTTCCGTATTAATCCAAGTTGCTAAAAATATTTAGCAGCGGTGTGAAGATAATTTATTTTAAACTTTGCTAGCTACATCAAGACCAAGTACTTACAATTTTGTAGCAGTTGTAGCTGTGGATCAATCTAGCTAGACACATACATCCAAATGAATAACAAAAGGATGATGTTGGACTCAGTTTTATTTGTATTACCTATACAATAATAAAATAAATAACTTTCAATTTTGGCGGCCATTAGATTGATTTGTTTGAAAGATAATTAAACAAAAGATTTAAGAAATATGTATCATTATGGTATCATGGAATTGTGATCTTGATATATTTGCAGTTAATGTTAACTATCGACTGTCCAAACTATATCACACTAAAAATGTTACTGAGAATCGTACATGACGGAACCACAGAAATTGTAGAAGTACACAATTTACCTTGTCAGAGCTTGACCTTCTCTCCTAACCAACATCGTATTTTCTATATTTGCAGGCTGCAAATTTGCAGTAGCAGAAGGATTCCCGATTCTTATTCCGGAGGGAGGGATATTATCCCTCTAGTAATACTAATAGATTTTAATAATAACTCCCTCATCTATCAAATAACTGGGACAGTATACTAAATGTAAAATTTCTATCAAGAAAAGAACTGTGACTTGTTCCCAAAGGTACGCAATTCGGCTCTCTATTTGAACAGTTGTAAAGCTGCGCTAACCATACTGATCGGATCGGACATGATATTGTCTCGTTGCATGACCGTGTGCAGTTTTTCTTATTTTTTTGTTTAAAAAAAAAAAAAGGCGTACCTATTTATATTTAGGCTGCGATCCGCGCCGTATAATATGACGTCACGTGGGATATACCAACCTCGTTTTTTAGTTCCTCTCGTCATGGTACCCCAGAAATCAGAATAGAACTATATTAAACGCTCTCTAACGTTCTCTAAAAGAAAGGCATATCGAATCAATGCAGAAAAATATATTTGCATAGTTTAGGGTAAAAAATATACATGCATAGTATTTTACTTACTATTTTACTTATAATTAAAATCTCAGTTTTGAATTAAACGTCCCGGACGTGTTCAACACAAACAGTTTTTATCCCTACCTTTCTTTTGGAGCTAAACCTATTAAATAAATAATGGACCTAGAACTAGAATGCTACCTGCTTAGGACATGATTCTTTCGTAATACGAAAAACTACTTATCTTAGTTTGAAAAAAAAAAACACCTATTCGGCGTCAATGCAAACACTAAGCCGCTGGGTGAATAACAAGGTTACTGCTAAATTCTCGGACCAGATCTCTCGCTGGTACCAGCGTCAACCAGATCCGCTAAACCGTCTGCTGGTCTATTAACAGCGCTATTTTAGCTAATTTCCGTTACTGAAATGTGTTACGCGCTGATGGAACCTTTTTGGCCAGGAGCCATTCTTGATCAATATGATCCATAAAACTTAAGTTGTTATAATATCTATACTTATGTTTACATCTCGTATGCATTAATCATACCTATTTAACTACTTTATTAACTAAACTATTGATTTAAAACAATCATATAACCTATTGATTTTAAATAATCATCACCTTATTTTGTTTTATCAGATCTACTGAATAACAAAATAACGCGTTCCTGAAACCTGTACTCGTAACTCTCAAAGTCTACTAAGTGCTATTTAATAATCTCGAGTGACGAAACACGAAGTATAATTAATGATTAAACGAACTTACCTGTATGTGAAGTTCTATCATAATTATACGAGTGTTTCGTCCGAAGAGATTATTAACACCCAACCCTCCCTAATCCCCATCATCATAAGGTTTCAGGAACCGATCTCAGGAACAGAATATCTGAACTTAATGACGTACAAATCGGTACCAGGCCGGAGCTAGGGCAACAGAACTACCCTCAGAGAAAAATATAAAATTTAATAGAGGGAAAATTTTTAAGTACCCTCTCAAATAAGTGCAAATGTGGTGGTGCCTATGTTGCGTACTACTAAGTGCTATTTAATAATCTCTTCGGACGAAACACTCGTATAATTATGATAGAACTTCACATACAGGTAAGTTCGTTTAATCATTAATTATGTAGACCAGAAAATTAGGTATTTTTTTAACGTATTCTGAACTTGTGTTGAAAATATTGTGTTTATTGTCCGCAGCTGGGTGAAGGCAAATGTCCCAGATACTGGGACGACGGCACGGCTCAGTACGAGCACATGTCGGTCACTTACGATGAGAGCGAGTCCTGCCCGTACTATACACGCCGCCAGTTCAGAGTTACTAATAATAAGGTAAGCAAAATATTATTGTACAGTCAGCAAAGGAGATATCTGTGCAGAGCCGCTCGAAACAGTTGAAGATATTTCAGGAAATTATTATGGATTTTTATGAAATAGACATGTGAAGGCTATAAAAAAATGTTGTTTATACTTTTGTCCTTTCCCCAGACCGGCCACACGAGTTCAGTGCGGCAGCTGCAGTACCAGGGCTGGCCGACGGCGCCGGGCCACGTGCCCGAGGTGACGCGCGGGCTGGCTGAGCTGGCCGACGCGGCCGCCGTGTGCGCCGCCGCGGGAGACGCGCGACAACCCATGCTGGTGCATTGCAAGTGAGTTACACTGTTACTGGTACAATATCTTACGTCAGGTTGTCATCGGATTCTTTTAGCAGAAAACTGGAAACATCTAACAACATTTGGTGACGCCGGGTGGTCATTTTGAATCTAATAGAATGCCATTCGGAGTTTGCAATGCACCGGCTATATTTCAGCTGAAAACAATTTTCAGCTGAATTTGAAAAGGTGATGAGTTGACAGTGGTGACCAATTGGCAGAAGTGACGAATTGACAGCAATTTCACTATGTATTTTTTTACGTTCACAGCCTGGGCACTGAGCGGTCAGCTCTATTCGTGGCGCTGTGCATCCTGATCTGTCAGCTGCGCACGGAGCGGCGCGTGGACGTGAACGCGGTCGCGAGGAAGGTGCGCGCGCAGCGAGCCAACACCATCGACACCTTCGTGAGTATAAATACATTGCACAACACAGTTATAATACATAGGGTATGCTAGAAGAGTTGCCAGATTTATTGGCTTAATCCGGGACAAGTATATTGGATATTTTTTATAGCGTCTTCACTGACCGAAGTTTACCTAATAACTTCTAATCACAATCACGAGCAAAGCGATCATGAGAATTTACTTTATCGTGCGTACGTCCATGATTATATTCAAATTCAATTTATTGTGTTTTTCTCCAGCTACAATACGAATTCCTACACCGTGCCATATTGAACTACGCGGAACTTCACAACCTGCTCGAGGACAGTTAAACAGACAATTAGTTTTATATTTATACAAGTAAGTGGACATGTAACACTTTTGTAGGAAACTGTCTCACAAAGCGTCATTGTTCTACAAGCTCAAGTTTTTATAGACCACATTTACAAGTTACAAAATTACAATAAAAATAGAATCATTTTTATTAAAAAGATTTGTATATAAGTCCGAATATTGGTGGGAATTTAGTTGCAACTGCCTGCCCGTATACAAATATTAATAATAATTATTATTATCTTGGTTATTGCCTAAAATCCTTTTATAGGACAATTTTATTTCTAGCTTTTTAACTCTTTGAAATTGATTTTATACCAATTATAAGCGATCAAAATCATGCATGAAAATATTTTAGCTAGGAAAACTAGTTAATATTTGGGACTAATATTGTAATTTGTAACGAATTTGTGAATGATAATGGGCCTGAGAACACAGTGACTTTACAATCTACATTTTAAGAGTAAGTTTTGTATATCCTTCTGTTATTTTAGGATCTTTGTAAGTAGATACTTAATTTGAACAGTGCATTTATTCGATGACGTTAAAATTCTGCATTTTGAGTTTACTCTTGTTTAATCTTGGCCAAAACAGTCGATGAGGGAGCGAAAGTAACTCTTTCTTTGTTGCTCTTTCACGCCTAAACGACTGAACTGCTTTTAATGAAATTTGGCAAGATTATAGATGGTAACCTGGAGACTTAGGCTACTTTTTACCGCGGGAAAATACCGCCTTCCCACGGGAAAACTATTGAGACGCGGGTGAAACCGCAGGGCGAAAAGCTGTGTGATGTGATGATAAGAGCCCCTCGGAATGGCATTTATTTAAAAGAATTTTATAAAATCGTTCACTATTCACTGTTCAAATTAGGCATACTACTGTAAGACTATATTTTGTATCTCGCTAGCGAATGCCATTGACGATGTATTTATAATGCTACTATTTTTCCATTTTGTATAGGTGCTTATTCTACATGTTGTTAAACGTTTTGATGTCAGCTGATTTGATATGTTATGTTGATTATGATGGATGAAACAAAAAAGTTAATGTTCGTATAAAAAATTATTTGCTCATTCTTTTTATATTGAAGTAACCTTTTCTTGTTGTATGTAATAGTTTAAAGATTTGTTAAATGACAAGAATCTCAATTTAGTGTTAATTACAATTTATAACAATGGTATAATATAATATTGTTTATTCGTCGTACGTTCAGAAGAATATTGGTTAGATTTAATTTTTTAATATACAGGGTGTTTGGTCCATCGTTATCCAAAAAGGAATAGTTGATAGAAGGGATTTTTTTTGCTATATCTTCCGCTACAAAAAAAAAATTTTTGGTCACAAATTTTTTTGCGAAAGGGATAGCAAACGACCTGTTCTATCGACTATTCCTTTTTGGCAAACGATGCACCAAACACCCTGTATATTTAGATCGGCACAAACAATTAAAAAATGTCTTTATCTTAGCGTGTCGACTAAGACGTTTGTACTTGGTGCGGAGGCACTCAGGATAAAGTGTTAAAGCATTTAAAAAAATATATAACAATGGGTTTGCTTGCTTAGTATGCTCTTTTTAAACGCCAGGAGTATTACATGAATTCTGCAGGACAAATATTACATGCAACAAGAAAAGGTTTAAGTTTGAGACCCCTGACATTTTTTCTATACATTTATTGTACCATATCAGTGATTTAATTAAGTTTTACATAACTCATTTATAAGACCCCTAGTTGTTAGATAGGTATAAAAAAATGCTTCCGCTTACTGACGTAGCGACTTTTATTATTATACAACGTTTTGATACGCATTTCATTATTTGGTCGGAAGTTATTTCCGCTACTTGTGTGTTGTATAAGCCAAATTAGAATAACTCAGAGAATAGACTAAGAAAGGTATAAACATGTCTAAACATAATAATGTACTTACTTATGAAGTATATCAATAAAAACTGTTTATGATGAAAGATTCCGAAAAGAAGTCAAAATGATCAAAACAAAACCAAATAACTTGCACTTTAAGCAAAGATCAAAATATCAAAAGTTTATTATTTCTTTTTTATTTGTGTAAAAAGTATAGACTTTTTTTTTTATTTGGCTTATATTATACATACCTATGTATAATTTTATACCGTAGTTGTAGATCTGCCCCCATCACTGTATTTAAATAATGTAATCTAGGCATTTTGTATTATTATATTATTATTTTTGGTATTATTAACATACCAAAATATAAATCATGTCCAAAGATAAGGCGAGGGAGTTAAAATTAAAATATCAATGAAAAATAAAATAAATTATTTATTTTGGTAACAGATGTGAGGCAATAATATATGCATTTGTATTATTTATTTTTAAAATCGCATTTCAGAGTCAAACGCGCAAACATAAATAAAAATGTATGAGATACTTTTCGTATTTCTTTGCGACTATAAAAGTGTTAAAAACAGCAAAAAAAAAGGCCAAAAGAGGTTTACCCCAAATATAGCACAAAATTGATGAAACTTAGGGTGCGTGCACACATAATGCTCTCGATTCTGGCGGCAACATTCCTTAACTGATTTTAAGATAGCGCTGTCACTTTCTCAACTTTGACATAAGAACAGGATAGCAAATAGACACGTGACTATGACATTTCTATTTTGGCGTAACACGCTTTAAATAAGAACTGACCATAGAGCATGCTCTCTCATTTTACGTCATTTGAGAAGTCTAAAGGAGGTCTAAAGCCAGATTATGAATGTCAAAGTTAAGAAAGTGACAGCGCTATTTAAGTATTAGAATGATGTCGCGAGAATCGACAGCAATGTATAATGTAAAATTAGAAACATTACTACTTCGGCACTTGTAAATATTACCGTTTTTTATATAAAATAGAATAAGAAATTCGCAAATAAAAAGAATCTTAAAATAGTCGCCGAAATTGTAAAATAGCATTTACAATTTTTGAAAACTTAAAATTTGTCAATAGCGTGTGCATGGCTCGAATTTTTCGATGTATTTTTTTTTTATACAGGGTGTTAATTAAATTGCGCGCCATAGCTTAGAGGATGTTTAAGCTCTTAAGCTATGGTACGCAATTAAATTAACACCCTGTATATTAATTTAGAGACCTTTATTACCCAAGTTGTATGAAACTTGTACCAATGTACGACTGTGTATTGTATTTTGTATGTAGGCTAAGTGTATGTAACTAGGTTTTGTATTGAGCTAAACTAAATATACAAAGTTCTAATTTCGATGATGGATGGGTAATGTTCTTAGAACAACGATGGTCTTCCGCTCCGCCCGGAAAGGCCGTGTTGCTCTGAGGGCAATGTACAATCGAACTATTTGATTTATTGTTTCAAAAACCAGTTCTAAAAATGATTTTTCATAAATAAAAAATCCAATTTTTCGATTGTATTATGCAATTTTATAAGGGAATTTTGGGGCGAAATGAAATATAACTATTTGGTCTATGTTTGAACCCCATTAAATATTCCCAGTGATGTGGAAATGTTTGACTGGTATAAGAACTTGCATTCGATGCCTGTGTTATTATATTTTAATAATATAGTTACAAGATCATTTGAAAAATTAAGTGCAAATATTTAAAAAGTGTGTTACTTTACTACTCATTACACCGAGCAACTTTTTCTAGGAGGCCCTTGGTCAAACTATGTAAAAGAAAATACATATTTGACCCATTTTCCGTGGGGAGAGTAGTGAATGGCAACCCTTATTTATTTATTTTATATTTCGGCGCACTGATAACTTAAACTAAATTATTCTACACGTAAATACAAACCTAAAATATACATAAATGTACTTGGTAATTTTTGTCTAAAAGGTCACATTAATGAGATTGATTTTTCGAAAATTTTATATCTTTGATATAAAATATCTTTATAATGTGACGCTTAAGCCAAACAACACAAGGGATATTTTTTATTTCTATTTGTGTGTAGAATCGAATGGTTTAGGTTTGATCGCGCGTCGGATCATTATAAAAAAATAAGGGTCGCCATTCACAGTATGCCAGGCTCCATACAAAAATGTTACATCCCTTTTATATCGGTTCAAGTTTCTTATTGACTATTTTCAATTTGTACTGCCTTCTGCTAGTCTTAAACAGTAGTGTCATTGCCTTGACTGCGGGAAATAATTCAGTTAATTTAATAATAATATTTTGGTAAATTTTGTATTTTTATCAGTAGATCTCTTGACTCTGGATATTGTATCCAAATTAGAATGTATTATTATTATTTCGAATGAAGGCTAAATTTATCCTTATGTGTTCAATTTAGGCTAAATAGTAATTATTTTAATTACGTTTATTTTACCCACGGGGTCGAAATGCAAGTTCTTTAAGCGACTGGAATGTATTAGCTTTTATAATGACAAAATGTTGCGACGTTTTTATAAAAACCGCCTAGATATAAGATTAATATACAACAACACTTAAGTTTTTTTTAAAACGGTGAACTTATAAAATTAATTGCTTAATGTTATTTATGTTGTAATTAATAAAGAACACCATAATACACAATAGACTTGCATGGAAAAATAATTTTACGTCCATCTTTTTTGAAAAGTTTTGTTTCATAGTGAAAACATATGACAATTCTGCGCTGTGTGTAAATAAATAAAATACATAAGAATAATGTTTAAGTATGTATTATCGCGCAACGTTTTTAATTGTCTAATCAAGATTTTTTTTATTTAATTTTGTACCTAAGCATGACGCGGTTGTAATACTTTAGGGTACTCGAAGACAATTTTAGATATTTTTTAACGAACTCTTCAGATTATTGTAATTTTAAGTCAACATGTTACCATATATCATCTTATTCTGTCCAGGAATCGATTCATTTTTTATTGTTTATATATATTTTTAAAGACCACTAAAATACAAAAATATACAGATCTTGTATATATTTTGTTGATTGATGGATTATTTTCTACATATTTATTTCTCTTAAAATATTCGTCTTCTAAAATATGGATTTCGAGTATCCAACAGTAGTCTATTGATTTATATTCTGTTTTTATTTTTGTAAATAGATAATGCAGGTCATGTAATACGATATTTTTGAAAATATACCGATATTTAGAATGTGCCTGTTTTATTTTAAGATACCTAACCGTATTTTTTTTTTACCAGATGCAAGCCTTATTCGATTCCTAACGAAGATAATAGGTAAAATATAATTAGTTGCTAATTAGTCGAAATTAGTCGCCTTCATTAGAAAACTGATCAGTCTCATGGAAGTTATAAAACAGGGTGTAAAAAAGTACTGCGTTCCTTTAAACAACATGCTCTACTACTTATTACAAACATCTTTCACAAATCGTAACATTTTTGTCTCGAAATAAAATTTTGCTAGGTCAAACAAAGAACATCTTTGGAAAAGGCAATTTTTTTTTTCGAGCTAAAGTTTTTGTTCCTCGCGAAATTTTGTTTTGTATTATCAGTGGTATATGTGGCTTAAAGGAACGCAGTACTTCTTTTTACACCCTGTATAACGTTTTCTTTTGGGGGCAGTGCCGAAAGCACAGGCCGGAATCGGGCACAATGCTGTAATCGACCTCTTTAATATTATTATTAGTTATTTATTACCGTATTTATGGTATGTTTATCGAACTGAAGTTTCATGTCAATCAAGCAATACAAAATACAACACAAAAACCTACAAAATTATTGTAATTTGCAACCTAATCATTTTCCAGCGAAAACTGAGCAAAATAAAACAGCCAAAGGAACATGAAACCGCAGTAATAACCACGGCTGTCGCAGATAACCCTGACAAATTTAATCACGAAGGGAAAAGTGCAGGGAAAGCTGATGAGGCCATGAAAAACTTGCCTCCGCCGTACCCATTCACTTTGCTGATGCTGTACAATTAGATATAGGTATAAATATGAAATGTCTTAAAGTATAGGTAATAAGAAAAATAGGCCTTGCAACTATTTGTACCTAAACCTAATTAAGAAGGTAACATAAAGTCTCTGCACAAGTAGGTACGCACGGGAAAAAAACAGCTGGCACATTCTATACTTTTTTTTTCGTTGCTCCCAGCCTAGAGTGGAAGTATTTTTATTATATTTTGTAAGAAATTAGTAATTATAATAAAATACACACAAAGAAACTAACATTGCAAAAGTATAACATTTATAGGCATATTTAGGCGGCCTTATTATTATTACCATTAACCTTATTATATCTACTCGCCCAAAGGTGGCGTTCAAATCGTCTACCTGACCTGCTTCCACCTTTTGAATACGCTCCCTCACCCCATCACCCCAACGCAACCCAATAGAAACACGTAGAAAGAATTTCCAGACTGGTCTAGAACATTCCCGTTGGAGCGAGCGAGATAAACGTATTTGTTGAGTACAGGGACACATTCAGGTTGAACATGGGTGGGGTCTGTCTGGCTGGGGCGTGTGTAACCGGGTTTTAGATACGGAATTCTTATATTATTTTAAAGGCCAGATCCAGATACACAGCACATTATACATTATCTTTAGTATTAATTATTTTGTTAGTTATCTGTAAATAGTCTACTTACTCATTGTATGAAAAATAATCTCCATTTAATTGAATGACTGTTTTTGTGGAAGTGTATCCAAAGAAAAGAAGTAAACAGACTTTGTTTTATAATTGTTTACTTCCAATTAATTTGTAAGCTTACTCGCAAGACAATGTCCAATAAAAAAATGGCATACCCACGGGACTTCACATTAAAAAGTTATGCAGTTATTATAATTTTGAGAAATAAAACATTCTTATTCTTAAAATTATTCATATATTAGGTCACTTACTACAGCAAATACATAAACAGTATTGTCGACGAGACTTAATCTGCCTATGGCACTCTGCATCTACCGTCCAATGCTACGCAAACTGGCGTCAGTGTGTGCATTTGCGAAATTTTAAAATACATAATTTTAAGAATTGTGTTCTACTCACGAAACTGAACAACTTTGTTTTGTAAATTATCGAAATAAAAAGAAAAGTTTGGACCTACTATATTTAAGCCAGTTTTATTGTATGGGAGGTCGAAATTTTCATTTCGTGAAAATGTTACTAAGGAATTGTTCGGTTTCATGAACACATCCGTAATATATTTTTGTATTTCACTTAAATTGTCGCTAAACGATTTTCCACACTTTGTGTTATCCTGAATAGAGAATACTGACGAACCCCCCGTCTTTTGCTACCTGAGTGCGCCCCTGCTCCCCGCTTTTAGCGTAGAACACTCTACTCTGAACTAGATGTCACTAGGTGCCTTTGAAATGACACATTCATACCTTAATCAGGGCGAATGTCGTATTATCTCGCTTGCATAATTATAAAAACAACATATCGCAGCTAGATAAATACTTAAAAATAAACAATTGATAATCACAACAATTTCTTTCAGATTTTAATAATTGTTATCTTACGTGGGCTACTCAGAAGAGTCCACGTCAGTGTTCGAGAACGATCTACTCGCCGATAGATGGCCGTGCCGGTATAAAAGCGTAGGTAATCGCGGCAATATTCGAATTTCATTGTGAACAAGCAAGCGAGTAACACAAGTGCATTCGACTGCGATTTTCTGTGCATCCGCGCTTTTAACCAGCGTCTTTTTCAAGTGATTTCACGTATTGAGACATTGAGATTGAGACTTTGTTTCATTTATCAGCAGGGAAGAAGAAGCTAGAAAAATGAAGAGTTTGAGCCTAGTAAGTGCAGTTTCAATCCTGCTTTTTGCGGGAGTGCTGGCGGCTGACGAAAAATGCATGTCGGAGAGGAAATCGAAATCCAGTGACCTCAACAGGATTTTTGACCAAGACTTCGGCCTGTCATTCGGACCACACGACCTGCTTTCACCATTCTCCATGGTGTCACCGTTTATGTACCGGGACTACTTCAGACCCTGGAGGCGTCTGGCTGCTTTGGCTAAAGACGTTGGATCCACTATAAAATCCGACAAGAACCAATTCTCCATCAACCTGGACGTTCAGCACTTCGCACCTGAAGAAATCACAGTTAAAACCGCCGATGGATATATCGTCATTGAAGCGAAACATGAAGAAAAGCAAGATGAACATGGTTACATTTCGCGACAGTTCCAGAGAAGATATGCACTTCCCGACGGTACCGACCCTGAAAATGTCGTTTCACAACTTTCCAGCGATGGAGTTCTCACAGTTTCGGTTCCTAGGAAAGCTATCGAAGGTTCCAATGAAAGAATAGTTCCTATCACCCAAACTGGACCAGTCAGGAAACAGGAATCTATAGCTTCCGATGGACAGTGTCATAGTGAAGCCTGCGTCTCAGACGAGTGAAAAATTCTAGGTTTTTCCAAATTTAAGTTTAGGTTTACTAAGCTTCCATGACTGAGTAGTTTTTAAGTTTTTAGACGCTGTAAATTAAATAATCAAATACTTGATTTGTCTTAAGTGTTTGATTATATTTAGTCAATAAAAACAACTGGGTTAAATGGCTGTAAAAGCATTTAAATAAATTTAATTTATTAAACTATTCATTTTGTTTTATTTACATTCTTCAGCCAGCGTCAATTTTTTAATATTACAACACATGTTCAATAGAGAAAGTTGTTCAGTTTCATTCATGGTCATGGTGGGGTCACCAGACATTTTTATACCTACCTATACCTACACGGGGGGTCGCGTAGTCAAAAAGTTTTAAAAACACTGGGCCCGACTTAACTAAATCTTAACTAAAATGATTTGATTGCTATCCCGTTCTGTTCTCTCATGATAGAAAGTGACAGGTATGGTCTTATATTAGTTAAGTCGCGTATTTTGCAACCACGAATTGCTACCACTTTCATACATAAATAAGCAAGCGTCCGTTGAAATCCTTTTCACGAATCGTTTGTTTACGAATAAAGACATCAACGCGAGTGTTTAATTTGGACATCAGAATGGCTGAACAAAGTTACAGATCATCATTAAAATACTGACAGCATTTAGGACCTATTTAGTAGGACATACATACACTGCATACATACACAAATCACGCCTTTATCCCTAGAGGGGTAGGCAGAGCAAAAACGACCTAAACAAAAGTCGTTCCGCCACGTCTGACAAGTTTTGAGGGTTATTACAGATGATAATGTAGGTATATTAGTGACAGGTGGTCAGCCCATCGCCTATAAATTGCAATGCAAATCCCTAGCTGGTTTTTACAGCATGCCCGGGAGGAGATGGAGCTGGCACATTCTATGTTTTTCTATCGCTCCCAGTCCAGCATGGAAGTAAACCTAGTACCTATGCTTAAATATTAATTAGGTATAGGTACCTACCTAACTAATAGAAATTATGTTTCGAAAAGAAAAGTGCCAGTCATTCTGATGTCTGAATGACTGGCCAAAGATTCCTTCAATGGGCTCCTTAGTTTTATTCTGTGTATTATTTAGTACCTAACCTACCTAAACCTATAACCTAAACATAATATACAGGGTGTTGCTTTAAACCACATATTCTGCTGATGATACCAAACAACTTCTGCAAAGCTCAAAATTTTTAGCTCATAACAAAATTTTGTCTTGTCCTTACAAAACTGCAGGTCCCGGAGAGCATCTTTATATGGAAAAAGCAATTTTTTTCGAGCTTAAAATTTTACTTCTTTGGGAAAGTTGTTTGGTATCATCAGTAGAACATGTGGTTTAATTTAAAGGAACGTAGTAGGTAGGTGCTTTTTTTTTTACACCTGTATTTTTCTAGAATTTTTAACCAAACATAACATTATTTTTCACTCAATCAATGACACTGCACAACTCCGTCAGGAAAAAATAATTCCCCATACAATTTGTTTGGTCGAGTACCTACTTATTGAACTGAACAACTTTTCCCAAGAAACATACCTACCTCCGATATATGAAAAAAATGGTCTTGCCATACAATACTATTTTTATGTCTAAAATATGAATGTGTGGTTGAAATTTTTGATTGTGAGATTGATACTAGGTACCTATTATCCTTGAAAACTTAGTCCAGGCTTTGTCCGTGACAATCCTAGCTAGGTACCTAGGTAGGTGTGTTTTTGTGTGTGTCTGTTTTTTCATGTTCAATCAAACTATTTAATCATGGTATTTAATAAGTAAAACGACAAAAATATGTTTAATAAAAGCTTTTATTAAAACTTAAAATTAGAAATTAAGGAATAATACTTTGAGTAAGCTTACTTTCAGTCTTATCACATAAGAGACTTGAATCTTATAATTAAAGCAATCAGACAAAACAATTAGATCAACCAAATGCTTCTAGGAACATCACAATTTACTTGGAACCATTTTCGGCGGCCTGGGGAGTCTGGTCTTTGATCTCCTTGCGCACGGGGCCGGTCTGCGAGATGGGAACTGCCCTCTCGTTCTTGATGGCGGGAGCGACCTTCGGCGCGATGATGCTCAACACTCCGTCAGAAGACAGCCTGGATTCAACCGCCTCAGGGTTGCAGCCTTCGGGCAGCGCGTACCGCCGTGTGAACTGCCGCGAAATGTACCCGTGTTCGTCCTGCTTCTCTTCATGTTTCCCCTCAATAATGACGTATCCGTCTGCCGTCTTCACCGAGATCTCTTCCGGCGCGAAGTGCTGCACGTCCAGGTTGACTTGGAACTTGTCTTTGTCCGACTTGATGGTGGATCCGATGTCGCGCGCCACGGCCGCCATTTGACGCCATGGCCGGTAGTAATCGCGGGAAAGCATTGGAGCCACGGTCGCGGTCAGCAGGTCGTCAGGAGTCAGCGCCAAACCGAAGTCCTGGTCCATCAGACGGTGGCGGTGGTGAGGGTGGTCGACGCCCAACAGGAACGGTAGCAGAGACATTTTTCTATTTGGTTTTCTCGATCGCAGGTAATAAGGTAAAAATCGCAGTGCTTTTGTCGCACCAAGTTGCTTGTTTGAGAGCGTGTTCGAAATTCAATGTCGTTGCCGCCGGCCGGCGCGCTTATATACTCTGGCGCGACGCCCTCTGGTGTCGGGTAGAAGGTTCGCGAAATCTTTGTTTGTGTGCGTGAACAGCTGTCTGTGTGTATCGATTTTGGCGCCTTCCAGACATGTTCCAGACAGTTCCATGCATATAGTATTTTGTACGGATATGTCGAAGATCGATAAAGTTCGAAGGACATTCAAAGGACTAAAGGGAGACATAACCGTTATTTTGCTTATGTAGATTATGCATCGTGATCTGCTTTACCTAATAGATTTTTAAAAATAAAACTACTTTAGGTAAAAGTATAAGTAAAGTAGGTAGGTAGTATAACTAATTAGGGGATTATAATGAATGTAGTTAAAATAAATAGTAACTGAACAATGACATGACATGAGTTACAATTAATTTACTAAACTTACTCAAATAGGGTAGGTTAACGAACCTAATTAATCTTAACTATAAATAAATCAAAGCCAGACTGTTAGGTAGTTAGGTACCTAGTAGGTACCTAGTACTCAATTATGTATTCTTCTATGAATTACAGGGTAAAATATAAAATGATAATGGTAACTTTCTTTTTTTGTATAACAAAATACAGGTAGGTGGTGTAGGTACCTACCTAGATTATTAATAATTTTTACTTATTTATAACCAGGGTCAGGACAGGACCAAGCCTAAAATCAAAAAGGGTTCACTTTCGTTCGCGGACAAAAGCCATTGACTGACATAAAAAAATGCAGCGAGCCGAGACTTCGATGCGATAAACAACAATGAACAGGATGCCAGGGAACATTCTACAAATTGCATTTATAACTTTGTTGTTTACAAGTTGCCACTCATCTGACAAACAGACTACCTACCTACCTACTCTGTAATAATAAAGCCTGGTCTTTCGTGCTGGACTGATAACGAGAGAAAAACATAGAATGTTCCAGCTTCTTCTTCTTCGTGTTGCGTGTCGATGGCAGACACTAGGTACCTAACACTGTTGCAGCTCAGAATTTGGCCACGTTAACAGCATTATCAGCCGCTGTCATGAGGCCTTCCTACGTGCAGGTGAAGGGGCCAAGGGGCACGCAGGGCACGATAGGTTTCAGTGTATTGAAAGGCGATGGGCTGGCAACCTATCACTATCAATGACCCCCAAAACTAATCAGACCAGACGTGGCGAAAACGAACCCTTGTTTTATAGTTAAGCGGTACTTGGCTGTGATTACATGTTTACAAATTGTCAGGCCAAACTTTATGCTATCAATACGACCCGATGAACCGTGTCAGAGTTTTTAATTCATCTGATAGGACAGCTTATTGGCATAATGGCCTCTGACATAGTTTGTATAACCATTATCAAAGAGACAATCAGGTGATTCAGCCTGCATTGTTCTAACCAGACTGGGTCTCCAAATCCTCTCTTTCTAGACATTACCATTCTAGAAAATGCAAAATGCATTTCAACTCGCAATACTACAATACAAAATTACATCGCTTGTCGTTCGTAACAGACGTTCGTGACAGCGTCTGGTTCGACGAACCGTTTGTTATTTGAGCTAAAAATAACTTTAAACCTTCAGTATAATGATAACATTGCAGATATAACTTGGCGTGGTGTGCATTGCCGTTTTTGCATCGGTTTAAAAATACATGCAATGCAAATGCAACCAAAGCTGTAAGATTTATTTAGTAACTGATCCTATGATCTATGAATTAGGCAGGATGGTGGGCAACCTATCTGAATCACACACACACAATAATAAGATAAGAAAGAGTTTAAATACCGGGTGGTGTAGGTATGGGGCAGCGTACCTACCAGAAATAGGGGTTGCTTAGTCAACGAAACTGAACAGCTTTCACCAGGTAAGTAATTCTTTCAGGATTGAAAAAAATGGCTTTTCCATACAAATTGTCTGATTGAGGCGGCATTTTGTATGAGAAAGACATTTTTTTAATTTCCTGAAAGGGGAATAGTTAGAATTTCCAGTTGTTTAGTTTCGTTGACTGAGCAACCCCTATCAGTTTCTGGTACGCTGTCCCCTCACACCCCGTATTAGTTTAAAAAATACTTCTTTCAGAAAAATACAGAAAGTAAAAAAAATTGGCGGCCTAGGGTGTAAAAATAAATAGTCCGTCTCCCCATTTGTATAAATCAGCTGTTAACTGAATGACTGAATCAAGTAGGTACCTGCCATATTGAGAGATTCCTACATGCCTACGATACTTATGTATCTTCATGCAACTTCATGCATGCAGGTTAGGTAGGTATTAAAAAAAAATTATAAAATTATGTTAACGAAAGTGCAATGGAAAGTGAATTCAAAGAAATTGATGCCAGACAGTTGGTGTGGTAGCAAAATAACTCGCATGCAACATTGTAGGTAGGTATGCATCTTGTTTGCTGACTGCCAAGGCTCCTCTGTCTGCCTGGCCAAGTCTAGACCAAATAACAGACTCAAAACTATTTACTTTTACTTTTAATTGCGATAATAATACCCAGTGCAGTGCAGCGTACCAGAAACTGGTAGGGGGGTTGCTCAGGCTGCTCAGGTAGGTAGGTAATGAAAGAATGAAACTGAACAACTTTCAGCAGAAAATTCTTTCATGAAAAAAAAAAATGGGTTTTTCATACAAATTGTCTGATCGAGATGGTCATTTTGTATGGAAAAGCCATTTAGAATTTCCTGGGGAACGTTGTTCAGTTTCGTTGACTGAGTAAGATGCTGAGCAACCCCTATCCCTTTCTGGCACGCTGACCTTTACAACCGGTATAAAATAAGGTCCTAGTAGGATAGGTAGGTAGGTAGGTACCTATTTTATTTGTTGGGGAAGACTGTAAAATACAAGGAAGTCGAATATTCCACTGATATGAGTTGATCACTGGTCAATACAACGAAACACAGTGAAATCCTTTCTGAAATGCTTTATCCCGTAGGTAGGGAATATAGAAAAGCAGGCGTGATATTATGCTTCGCCTTGCCGTTTGATCATTGATGTGATGTTGATGAAAGATACCTATTAATGCTTTCTGAAGGTATGGTAACCTAACTATAAAGGTATGTTCTATCCTAACTAAATAGGTAGGTATAGGTACCTATGTGTCCTAATTTATATCACGCAAGATCAAATCATTATCATACAAAAGGTCGGTAGGTAGGTAGGTACTAGGTACTACGTACCTAGTATAGTAAGTTGATGAATGGATTTGTTAATTGGTTAATTCGGCCAAAAATTCAAATATTTTAATAAATTAATGTTCCTAGCGGTAAAAGAAAAAAACTATATAATTTAATTTATCGTACCTAAGGGAAGGTAGGAAGATAAATTACCTACACATAAAATCATAAAAAGGGCTGGTTTTATTCTGAGGTAGGTACCTACCTACCTACCTACCTACCGATAGGATATACCCGAACTTACCCACCACCTTTTTGAAAAAAAAAAAAAACATTAATTGAAAGTATCTGTAGGTAGGTAGGTACCTAGACCTAGACCTACCTACGAATTCGCTAGACCATGGTCGAAATGGCTAAACTAAAAATGGGTTTAAAACAGCAAAACGTAGCTATTTTGGTAAACAAGGTCTTATTGAAAGCTGCTAAACTGATAAAAAATCGTTTACATCATGTTTACATACAATAAACTTTCGTGAAACATCGATCAACGAAAAGAAAATTTCGATGATTCATTATCATCGCGAGCTCTATAGATACCGAGTTGCGGTAGATCATGGTTCGCGAAATGTCTAGAATAATCGACGACGGGGCAATGGACTCACGGTGTGCATGTGTGCGTGGGTCGTGTCTGTATACACTCAGGTATTATAAACATTTTTAGCAGCGTATCTTGTCAAACCGGTTTTACTAATTCGATTTACAAGCGATATTTAAACAGTTATTGATGTTTTTTTTTTTTTATTGGTTTATTTGAAATGTTACGTTGTCTTTTTGTAATTAAAACTCTTTTTTAACTTAAGGTGTTAACAGACGTCCGGACCGGACTGTCAAATTGGTGCGGTCCGGTCGTGTGGATGTAGGTCCGCCGCACATTATTATTATTATTGACGGGACAATGTTGCCACAATGTTACAAAAATAACATTTTACGTTATTTTTGACCCTCTCATGTCGAGACTCTACAGTCCCGAGATAATGGTGAAACACATAATAATAATAATAAATCGGAGGCCAAATGGGAGATAAACAAATGTACACAAAAAATAAATCTTTATTTACCACCAGTATAGTTACAAATTAAGTTTTTGTGGTCAAAATGTTACTTACCGAGCCAACTTATGTTATTTTTGGCAAAGGGGCCGGGCAACACTAACTGCTAGTCCGGTGTTGTCTATGGTCGTCCGGTCCGGTCGTCTATTAGCACCTTTAAGGTGTTAAAGGTGTTTAGAGGCTTTAAACCCCTATTAGACCATGCGATATCAAGACAGACTTACTAAGACTTAGCATAGTGTAATAGGACTTAGCAAGTTAGTCTGTCTAATTAGACCGATCGAGTGGATTCGGCCGTGCTTACTTGCTTACTTGCTTGACATCGCGTGGTGTAATAAGACTTAGCACGCTTAGACCGCTCAGTCAGCGCTCATCCGCCGCACAGGAGAGACGTCTGTATTTTGATTATATGGAGTAATTAATTTTAAAAGATGTTCAAAGTTAGCAACTCCTACTCTAAAGAGTCAGATGGTTCCAAAACACTCAATATTTGCATATTTGATAATTTTTCCCGCAGCAGTAAATACTTCTTTACCCATATTCTTCTTTTGTTTTTTTAATATTTATTCATACTAATAGTCGCGGTAAGAGCTACGGCAATTTTCTGGTATTTCTAAAGTTTTCCCATGACTCTTACGACAACCGTCGCTGACAGAGTCCGCCTTGCAAATGAGTTAGCATGCGGTATTCAGCACAGTGTAATAGCGAGCTTGTCTAATTAGACTGTTAGACTGTCTTAAACCCCTATTAGACCATGCGATATCAAGACAGACTTACTAAGACTTAGCATAGTGTAATAGGACTTAGCAAGTTAGTCTGTCTAATTAGACCGATCGAGTGGATTCGGCCGTGCTTACTTGCTTACTTGCTTGACATCGCGTGGTGTAATAAGACTTAGCACGCTTAGACCGCTCAGTCAGCGCTCATCCGCCGCACAGGACAGACGTCTGTATTTTGATTATATGGAGTAATTAATTTCAAAAGATGTTCAAAGTTAGCAACTCCTACTCTAAAGAGTCAGATGGTTCCAAAACACTCAATATTTGCATATTTGATAATTTTTCCCGCAGAAGTAAATACTTCTTTACCCATATTCTTCTTTTGTTTTTTTAATATTTATTCATACTAATAGTCGCGGTAAGAGCTACGGCAATTTTCTGGTATTTCTAAAGTTTTCCCATGACTCTTACGACAACCGTCGCTGACAGAGTCCGCCTTGCAAATGAGTTAGCATGCGGTATTCAGCACAGTGTAATAGCGAGCTTGTCTAATTAGACTGTTAGACTGTCTTAGTAAGACTGTCTTGATATCGCATGGTCTAATAGGGGTTTTAGTCCTATTACACTATGCTAAGTCTTAGTAAGTCTGTCTTGATATCGCATGGTCTAATAGGGGTTTAAAGAACAGCATGATAATTGTTGAGTTTTGAAGTGCTAATGGAAACCCGATGATGTTTGTTTACATTGATTGAGCTGTAATGTAATTTTATTTTTTATCTAGACACGTTAAGTTAATTAATCTCAGCAATGGTGAATTATTGTTGTGTTTACGGTTGCGGCCGTAATAGCAAAACGCATCAAAATCTAAGCTTTTACAGCTTACCACACGACAAACATCGGTATGTCACATCATAAGTTTATTACAGATATTAGGCATAAGATCTTATTAAACGAGTTAAAAAATACATCATTATTATAAACACAACTATTCCCAAAACTGTGATACCTGTGATCCTTGAAGATGCAGAGATAATTTCCATTAACGCAACAAAAAATATTTTTAGGTTATATTCAAAGTTTATACAGTACAGGCTTAGAAAAAAATAATATTCAGCCAAAAAATATAATAAAATCTCTTTTGTCACTAGCAAAGTAGCGTGGCTAAAGGCGGCTGGAAGAGAAGACCTCGTAGAGAAGTTATTGTCACTACCAAATCATTCTAGTTGGTCCGGCAAGTCCTCATCGCGTAGATTCTGTTCACGGCATTTCGCTCCTGAAGATATTAAGAATAAGAGCCGACATCTTGGGGCTGATGTTATACCTACGTTATATCTCCCTGGAGCTTGGGAAGGAGGTATACCTACTTACTTACTTAAAGTATTTTTATAACAAAACATCATTGATTATTTGATTTTTAAAAAAGCTGTTTTGTGCTCCATTCTTTCTTAACCGCCTCGGTGGCATAGTGGATCACTTAGGCTCTCAATCTGGTGGTAACAGGTTCAATTACTCTTGTTATTTCACCATCAAAATGCTCTATAAACTTGAAAGTCATAGTTTTGTACCCTGATCACTGTGTCATTTCAATTAGAGTTCTTATTTCATCAAATCTTCTTGTAAACAGAACAATCTGACGATGAACATGCAGACGTAGCCTGTAACTACTGCCAGAAACCGGTAGTTGGCTTTAGGTACAAATGTGTCACATGTGAAGACTTTGACCTCTGCCATAACTGCAACCATTCCGAAATGCACAGAGAGCATTTCATGTTGAGGATACCGAAGCCATTGAAATTTGTAAGTTGTTTTATATTTTTACAGATATAAAAGGTCATGTTGGACTGAAAGTGATAGAAAACGTAAAATCGGCTTCTCTTCCTGGTCATAATGTAGAAGCCAGAAGGGTTCAACAGGGCAATATAATTGAATCAGATTTTTTTTTGTAGTTATGGTTAAGGTGTTGATCTTCTACCCAACCTATAAGAGATTAAAAAACTATTCTTTTCAGAAACTAGCAGATAATCTCATAAAGAAATGGCGTAAACTGTTCAACAAGGAGCATGTAACACCTGAAGCCTTGACCAAAGATGATGAAACTGCTCTGAGTGACGAGAGCAGTGATGATGATCAGCCCATCACCAAGTATGCCAAGAACTATGACAGTGGAATAGACTTGTCTGAAGATGTCAAGGAGCAAATTCGTAAGGTAGGTTAATTACTACTTTCTTTTGTTTTGCTATCCTGTATCCTAAGGTTGCTTCTGGAAGAAATTGCTGCTTAGCAATAAGGCCGCCTATTTGTACAGTTTTATGAGATTTTACCTTTTGCTATGTATTTTTCTGTGCAAAAAAGTACCAATATTCTATAGATAGAATACTATCTAATGGGCTAAAAATTATACATAAAATCACGACTTTATATCCTACATGGTAGGCAGAACGTGAAACGCCTAGTAAAAGAAAACAGCTTCTAAAATTGATCTTTATTGCGCAGTGTTCTATTAAAAAAATGTAACAGTGAAATTACTGTGTATTAACACAGCCAGACCACCACTATGCCAAACAAAGAATTAAAAGAATGTTTGTATAATTTTTTTTAGGAAATACAAAGAGTCACAAGCCTGAAACTGGACCAACAGTCAAAAGCTAAAAAGACAGCAAAGTTACAGAAGAGAAAAGAAGATAAAAGAAGACAAGCAAATGAAAACGATTCAGAAAGAGAACGCATTATTTTACCCAAGAAAAGAATGAAAATTGAACATAATGAGACAAGTTTTGCTGGGAGTAGTGCACCAGATGTGGTGTTTGCTGATGTCAACGATGTGAAGTGTGAATATCCGAATATGATGCCCGTGATATCTTCAGTTACTTGTAGTACAAGTGAGTAAAAAATACTAGCTAGACTGGTTCCAAGAACTGAATGATAAATTAATTTTATACTACACCTATTCGGAAAGTATATTAGTTCTTACTTGAAAAAAGGGAAGAAAGTACGTAAATCCAAGCGAACGAATATGCGGGCGGCAAAAATATATGGGATTTACTTTCTCCCCTAGGGGAGAAAGTATTTTCACACATCCTTTATTTTTTTTTAAATTCATAATTCAAAACTAGAAACAGGCGGATGCCAAAACACAAACAGTTTGTATCTCGAAGCCCACAAAATGATACTGGCCACTTACATTTTTTGGCAGTATGTGCTTAGCTTCATTTGCCTCTTTTATATTTTTAAGTAAAAAATATGGTAAAATCAACATGTCCGCGCGAATTCTTTTTCGTTCTTTGATTTATTTGACGTATTCAATGTAAATAAGGTTTTTAGTGTTATCGATGTAATGTGTAATTGTATTTATTATGTGTTTTGTTTGTTTGTGTTCTGTTCGAATGGATGATGACACTTTAAATGTTCTTAAGATATCTTCTCATGTAAGTGATATCATTCTTTATTTTACAAGGATTTTTAATTATATTTTCCTCATAGGTGTAGTATAAAGCACTATGTTTAACTCGGAAGAAAATGCGATTCCCAACTCGTGTGTATTGAGGCCCTCAGCTGCGCTTCGGGCCTCAAACTACACCCTCGTGGGAATCGGTCATGTTCTCCACTCGTTAAACAATGTACTATTATTGTTTTTCCCACAGGACAACGACCAAAACCGCAGCTATCAAGAACACCAACAGAAACATACACCTTCCCTTCAACCTGCAACCTTCCACAACCACCAGTCTTAACACCAGCCCCAACATATCCGGTAGTCACTCCCACTCCAGTGATACCCCAAACTTCTGAGGTTCCATCTCAAGATATGCAGCAGCCGGTGATGCATGTGAAACTGAGTGATGATTTGACGGAGCTGATGATAGAAGTCGCCGGGACTAATGAGAGAACTTTCTATAAGTATCCTGAGAGTAATGTTGGTGGGAATGTATAAATATTATGTAAATATAGAAATAGAGTAACTCTATAGTTAAAATAAAATAACACTTAGTTTACAAATTACCTACGTTTTTTTTTCAATACCAATGGAATAGTAAAGATCTGTGTTAGGTACCCTCATAATTAGTAAAGGAAACAAGAAAATAAATGTTTAATCTTTTGTTTATTTTACAAACTTAAAAACTTACAATAAACTTAACATTATAGGCAGATTTTACAAGCAGTCTTGCGAAATTTACATTTAATACAACAGCTTAGTGACTTTGGTTTGATTGGAATGGCGATGGATATGGCTTATTTCTTCTCTTTCTTCTGTTCCTTCTTGTCTTCAGTGGCAGTGTTGTCTTTTATTTCCTTCCTAACTGGGCCAGTTTGCTGGATCGGAACAGCTTTCTCGCCTTTGATCGCTGGTTTCTGACGAGGTGCTGTGATGGTCAGCACTCCGTCGGATGACAGACGGGATTCCACATTCTCGACTTGACAACCCTCAGGTAGTGCGTATTTTCTCACGAAATGGCGGGAAACGTAGCCGTGATCATCTTTCTTTTCTTCGTGCTTGCCTTCGATGACTACGTAGCCGTCAGCTGTCTTCACGGAGATTTCTTCAGGCGAGAAGTGCTGGACATCGAGGTTGACTTGGAATTTGTCCTTGTCGCACTTGATGTTGGAGCCGATGTCCCGCGTGGCCAGCTGCCTCCATGGACGGAAGTAGTCGCGAGAGAGCACCGGGTGGACAGCCGTGAGAAGGTCGTCTGGAGTCAGCGCCAAGCCAAAGTCCTGGTCGAAAAGGCGGCTCGGGAAGCGAGGCAAGTCGTAGTCAAACACGTACGGTAGCAGACTCATGTTTCTGACTTTTCTTCAAAATTCACTTGAAGACACTCGATAATAGCAGTTGTAGTCGCAGTTGAGATCGCTTGGTTGAATCCGAAGATTCGCTCCTTGTTCGCACTTCGATTGCTTGATTCAAATTCATGCCGAAAGGGCGCCCGTTCCCGCTATTTATACTCGTCCGCAAGGCAGAGTCCTCTAGTGGAGAATAGTAGAAAATTCTCGAATGTTTATTATTGTCCATGTGATTGACCTACGCACACATTGACAATTATCAAAAGTGGGTCACATAGCGCCATCTAGTGTCGAGTAGCGGTACTAAAAATAACGTACTGGAAAATTCTCGAACTTGATTGGCGTTTCTTAGACAGAGTAAGCTATATGACAGAAAGAGACAAATGATAGTGTGACCATTGTATGCTCGATTTGGATTAATGTTTTTTTTGGTGTTGTATCACATGTTTTGCGCGGGATTTTTAAAGTAATACGCGGGAACAAAGTTATGTAAAGTGTTTTTTTTTAAATCGTCGAACGGGAGATGAAGGACGCTGGACGAAAAAAAAATATTGCCTTTGTTTTTGTCCCGTGCATTAAAACCAGCGAGAACAAAACAAATACAAAATCATTTAATATGACGTTATTGTTCCATATATTACGTAGCGAGCAGGGCGGGAGTATTAATTTTTTTTGAACTAGCGCAAGATACGAATCCCACCACGTACCAAAGTGTTTTCGGTTTTCGCACTTCATTGTACCTACGTTGGTTGTGTGTGAGTGAAGTCGTCCAATCCGTACTGGGCTCACGTAGTCGTAAGATCCGTTCACCCTAAATTCAGGGTAAGGTCGTGCCCCTCAGTGCGGTGTAGGTACACATAGCTGCTGGTACATTCTATATTCATTTTTTTTTTGCTCCCAGTCCATCCTGGAAGGCTGCCCTAGTTACTAGCACGAGTATAAGCAATGTGGAGGTTGCAATTCCGCTGAGCCTATTATTGGCAGTCGACATCGTCGGTCCACACTTGAGCACGTCTGTCAGCTCTTTCCAAGGGTTCCACATAGAGATGATACAACACAAATAAAAAATAACAAGTACCAATCATTTAAAACGTTATTTTCATGCGTGATTGGGAGCTATACGGGTAAACTAAGGCCTAGCACGCTTTCTCGCGCGAATTAAAATCGCGAGTGGGGTGGGGGGGGGAAATTTGTATGAGGAATCTCGCGCGATTTTTTTCCGCGAGTGCGTGCACCTTCATACAACTCCATACATCACAGATTTTTGCGGAAAAAAATCGCGCGAAAAAAATCGCAGTGCGTGCTAGGCCTAATAGTCAACGAAACTGAACGACTTCCACCAGGTTTTTTTTTGTTTTACTTTCTCATACTAAATGACCGCCTCGATCAGACAATTTGTAAGAAAGATCAAAAAAAAATCATTGCCTGAAAGAATTTCTAGGTGTAAGTTGTTCAGTTTCGTTGACTGAGCAACCACTATCAGTTTCTGGTAGGCACGCTGTCCCTTACATACGGTATGAAATACAGTAAAGTTGCTGGAGTACAGTAAAAAGGACCTATGCCTAGGGATTTCGGCGCAGATATTATTATCTAAGCGATATGGGCCCTCGGTCTCGTTTGCGATCTTTGATTGTGGTCGTTAGAATAAACCATATCAGAGACCTGTATATATATATATATATATAGGCGATTCAAAAACTAGAGACACCACCTGGGGTTTATTGGGTTGATCAAATCACAGGATATATAGCAGATAAAACGCGAAATTCTTGGAGGTAATAGCAGCGCATGCTACATATTTAGTAGCAAACCCGCAGCGCGCGACTTTTGCCCCGGCGGCGTGCTCAAGGGGCACCCAACGAGCCACGCGAATCAGGCACCTATTTTTACTCTCTTTTACATGATTTAAAATGTTAAGTAGGTATCAGCTTAAACTATTACAAATTTTGCGACATAAAATGATTAGGTAGGTCTAGGTATTAAGGTGAGAATAGCAGCGTGAACTTTTTTTCTTTTCCCATGCAGTTGAGTTAGGAAAATGCAGGCTGAATCACAAGCCTATGTCAAGAAATATGATTCCGTGCTTCGGAGGGCATGGTCACTGTCACTGTTAGCCGTGATAGTTGACGTTATCATTATCACTATCAATAATTTTATGTTACACTAGTATACGTGAAATAATAATAGATCATAATATTGAACTGATTTAACTGTTACGGAACCACTACGTCTGTGTACGGAACCCTGAAATGGTACAACGAATAAACAGAGATAAAGCGACATCTTTAAATACTTTGCTTTGCATTTAACTTAGTTTTCTTTACAACGTAATTAATCTTTTAAAATCTTTAGAAATAAATAAAATAAAATTAATAGAGTAGGGTACGGGTGAAAAGTTTGGAATGGAAATTGTTATGTAGCCAAGCCTGTTAACTTTTTACAAAATTTAGCAAATAGAGCACGGAACTACTCCCACATATAACTAGCGTTATTTTCTCATGAAAATTGGCATATTTAATTTACTTTGCATTTGAATATTGTTAAAAAAATGTTAAGGCGTACAGCTGCTACGCCGCCGTAGTTCGTTTCGTAGCAAGCGTAGGACTCTACCTGAAAATAGCGCATTTTTCGTATGATATCTCTATAAAAAAACTTATAGCCAATCGCAATGCGTTTGCCATTATTCACGCATGGAATAAGTAATTCCTTAGGCATTTATGTCAGAATATTTCGTCAAGAATTTTTATACCTACCATTCGCATTGTTTTCATATCGTCTTCTTTTGGCCATGACAATAGTCTGATTATCAAACGATGTTATCTAAAGCATATTTGGATCACTGCACTTTGTTTTGTTTTAGGTATATGGCTTGAAACCCGTGTTTTAATTACCTACTTTGTTTATAGACTGTTGAATTGGGCCGATATACATAAGAAAAAAGATAATATGATTGATAATTTAATAACTATCCCTATGGAATACATCATGTGTTTTGTTATTAGGTTTAAGGCATTTATAGAAACAAACAAACATCAAAACTGTTCAATAAAATATATTTTGATTCTTAATTTTACTACTACATAATTATATTCTGTTTTCTGTTCTGATCGTATTCGGATCGCGATATTTGCGATTATTATCTGAAAGCTCTCTCAGTAGTCGGTACTTTTGACAAAAACAAATTGTAAAATCTGGGTAGGTAGGTAAGTATTATGTAAAACCACCTTTACCTACAACTTCGCGATTGGTCACCGCATTAAAAAAAAAATCACTGCGCATGTCACAAACTTTTCAGCCGCCCGGTCAAGTGAATTTTACCGCGCTACTCTTTCCGTTTGAAGCTAGCTTTTTCTGTGACATAACGTCTTCGCACTGGCCGAAAATAAAATAAAAAGTGTCCCTATTTTTTTCCACTCTCCATTTTCGATAGGCTAAGGTCAAAGGCCATACAGCCACGTCTTAAGAATAAAGTGTAATAAATAGTTAAGAAATGAAAACTAAAATGTTAGCTTTGAAATTAACGTTTTTATTAACTAAAAAGAACTAGGATTAGGTATTTCGAAATAAAAAATGCATAATTGCGTCGCAAGAGCGAAAAATAAGTAGATAAAATAAAATAAGAAATCAAGATGGCAGCTGGTCGGCTACTGTGGATGACCACGGTGCTTCTCCGTCTTTGGCTTGGGGCTACCGACTTGTGCTACGCGCAGTAAGTATCCATCTTATATTAACTTACAGGACTATAAAAGGGTGTAAGAGACGGTGTTCCAAAATCTGAAAGGGGTTTGAACAACTTTTACAAAGGGATTTCTGGTAAATAAAAAAAAGACGAAGATATTTCCAGAAAAATTCCTTTTCAAAAGTAGCTTAGTTTTGTTGACTGAACAACTTCTTTCAGTTTTCAGGACCCCGTCCCTTACACTTCACTTCATCATCATCATTTTTATCGAAGTTTTTCACCATTGAAGTTTGTATTTACCTACTTACACTGTATATTTGAGAATTTATTTTACGTATATTTTTGAAGTCTCGAAATTATTATATGGAGATTAAATCATCAGGGATAAAAGCGTGATTTTATGTATGTATGTATGTAAATCATCATAATTGAAAGGCGTGAATACCATAACTTTCAGAAAATTACGGGGTGCAATGGACACTTTTTCGCAAACTATTGCTCAGTCAACGAAACTGAACAAATCTATACATATAATAAAACTGTAAAGTAGGTGAATTCTGTACATTGAATATTTAAAAGAAAAAATGCATTGAGGGGGCTTCTTACACGTAATAGATCCCAAAAATATTTTTTTTGAATTTTTTGTCTGTCTGTCTGTCTGTCTGTCTGTCTGTCTTTCTGTCTGTTTGTCCGGGCTAATCTCAGAATCTACTGGACCGATTTTTATGGGATTTTTTTTATTTGACTCAGTATGACCTAGAGAATAAACTAGGATATAAATAATCACGCCGATCGACTTAGGGGGTAGGCAGGCAATTGAATCTCAGAAACTACTGGACGGATTTTGATGGAACATTTTTCATTTAACTGAGTTTTTCTTGGACAGTAAACAAGGATATAAATAATCACGCCAATAGACTTAGGGGGTAGGCAGGAAATTAAATCTCAGAAACTACTGGACTGATTTTGATGGGACTTTTTTCATCTGACAGAGTTTTACCTGGACAGTAAACAAGGATATAAATAATCACGAAATGACTTAGGGGGTAGACAGAAAATTGAATTTCGATTGTTTTTTAACCGATTTTGATAGATTTTATTTTCGGGTTATTCTTTGCGGTTTGGTTATTTGTTGCTTTGTTGTTGTTTTTAAAGTAGGTAAGTTACTTTATTGTAAGTAGCAATGCCTCGAAAACGACAAAATCTCACAAAAATCAGTAAAGAATGCTTAGATTCTCACTGGATGTAGAACGGGCAAAACTGTTTTTTTACTAAGAATTCCACTCATTTCCAACAATTTTCCGTTCTAATTTAAGCGCACACAGTTTCCTAAAAGCCTCTGCTTAGCAATGACCATCAACAAATCCCAAGGTCAAACTCTTAAGGCTGCTGGGGTGGATCAAAGATCCAAATGCTTTTGCTTCGGCCAGTTGTATGTTGCATGTTCACGTCACGAGTGAGTAGCGCTGAGCAATTGTTTGTTTTAGCTACAGCGGGCAAAATAGAGAAATTCTGTGATTTAAAAACTTAATTATTACTTTCGCATACTTCAATGCGAACGAAGTCGCGGGCACCAGCTAGTTGTCAAATAGTTTCTTTTTTGATGTTTTCTGAAATAATTTCCTGGTGAAAGTTGTTCTGTTTCGATGACTAACCCGGGTCCCACTATCAGTTTACGTTAACGGGAAGCTCTCATTATGATGATGCAAGTACTAAATAAAATCGCTCTACTCCATTTATGTGCATGCTCTTGAATAGTAATTATGCATTCACTCACAGTAATGTGTAGTTTTCAACTCTTTCATTCTTAAAGTATGCTTGATAGTCGGAGAGGAACATCGGGGTGTGAAGGAAGGACAAGTTTCCGCAAACTAATAGAGGTCAATGAAACTGATCAATTTTCACCAGGAAATTCTTTCAAGAAATAACAACAAAAATTGTCTCATTTTATAATTTTAACCGTTTTGAAACGTCAGGTTAAGAGGTGATTTCTATGCTTTACCTAACCATCAATTATTTCCATTTCCTGAAAGAATTTCTTTTAAATATAACATTGTTTGTCAAATTTGATCAGTTTCGTTGACTGAGCAACCCCTATTTTCATTTCTCATACTCGGAAAGTAGTGTTGTTTTGATCTGACTATTGGGTGGAAGATGCTGCTTTCCTTTCACAGGGAAGGAATAACTCATACAAATTTCATCCCCACCCTAGGGCGGGAATGAACTTTAAAAATAGAACTGCTTGAATTGCTGTCAGCTGTGAAGACTTTTTTCATATTAAAAAAAAAAACTTTATGAAATGTCGTGACTTTTTAACCAGCTAGTGTCACTGGTCAGTGTGAATTTAGCGCAAACTTGCGATGCGATGCGAGTGCCGCGAGAAAATTAAAAAATAATAATTAAAAAGTCAACGCAAATTGGCGGGATAGTAAAATCTGTTCTTTTTAATTTCAATAATTGTACCAATATGACTATTAATTTTAAATAGGTACCTACTTTATTAACAATAAATACTTAGTTTGTCAACTAGTTTTATTTTCCTCATATTCTAAATGAAAAGTAGAGTCATTGCCACGGGTAGAAGAATCAATTCCTCTCGGACTATAGCCGCCCTCGCTGCGCTCGGGCGTCTAACTACCTCGGGAATTGATTCTCTTCCACCCTAGTCTATGAATCTACTATAGTTTGCCTTTGCGAGAAACTGTTCGTTGCCTGTATTTTAGACTGTTCTTGTAAAAGGTTTGCAGGTACCTACTTTACCTACATAAAGTAAAATATTGTACCTTTATTACCTACTTAAAAAAATCGGTTTTACCAAAAGGGTACCAAGGAATTGGACCATCATTACACCAGTGCTCAAACCTCCAACCCCTCACACTTGGAACAGAATCGAACCCACTTACCTTCGATCCGAAACCTCAAGCACGCACGAGGGCACTTATAGGAGTAACAATAGCGGTATTTTGGACATAACAATGTGTATGAAAATATTCTGAGAAATGACTGTTTGCGTACTGTACATACCTCTTAACGTATATTTTTGTACAAGGGTTAAAAATAAAATGACAATACGACGTGCACAAAGAACGTCCAAAAATAAACAGAGTTATGTCCATAAAGGTGAGGTTTGTTTTAAATGATGAAAACAAGAGTTAATAAATTATGAGCTCCCGGATCCCATATGGCTGCTTTTAAACAATAGGAGTTCACTCACCGAAGTATATTCCGTAGAAGACCGACAAGCAGCACAGCAACTTTGCAGCGATGTTGCAAGCTATAAGCTTTGTTGTGCTGTGCCTGTTGAAATATGCTGGTCAAAAACAGTAGAATTTAATGATGATGTTTTGAACATCCCGGGATGCATTGTATCTCTGATTTAATTCTAAAGCAGCGATTACACTTCCCTGCCGATCGGGCCCGTTTTGACATTACATTGCTTGTGCACGAGTCTTACTTGAAAAACTACTGAAGCTAAGCAGCAATGTATATCAAATCGGGCCCGATCGGCCGGGTAATGTAATCGCTGCTTAATTACCTCAAACGTGTATAGGCTCGCCTGTATTGACGTTTCTCCACTAGATCCACGCTGCTGACCTTCCAAGACCTGCTGCCTGACGATCCTCGGCTGTACGACAAGATGCGACCGCCGAAGATCAACGACCAGCCGACCATAGTCAACTTCCACGTCACCGTTATGGGGCTGGATTCTATTGATGAGAACTCTATGGTAATTTCTTTTTCTCCTTTTGTTAACTTTATTTTGTTTAGAGTTATTTGTTCGGAGTACCTAATAAACCTATACTTAGTCTTTCCTTGAATAAAGTCTCCTTAACATTCCAAGTGCAATATATTTCGTTACTCTGCATCAGCAGCAGGTCTGATGACGTCACAGATTAGAAGAAGTTGCTGCGCTTCTTCTATTTTGTGTCTGACTTTTAAATTAACTTTTTCTGAACAAAGTGCCATAATATATCATATCCTAAACACATTAATTACAGCTAAGTATTTCTTTCCCAGACCTACGCTGCTGATATCTTCTTTGCGCAAACATGGAAGGACTTCAGACTGAGGCTGCCAGAGAACATGACGTCTGAATACAGGTAAAGCATCCTCTTTAATGTAATATAATCCAGGGTGTTTCTTCAGTGCTACAACAACCACAACTTTACATTTTCTATGGGAACCACGCTGAAGAAGCTGTGGCTCTACAAATAAAATATTAGACTTCTTCTTTTGTAGTGCAGTGCAGTCTTGGATGGCAGGGTCAGGCCGTCAGCAGGATTCTTGATGATGCAGGATTCTCTATTTTACGTTGTGTAACTTATTTTCTTTCATCTTTTTTTTTAAATGTATGTTGCTGAAATTAGAAGTTAGGTATCTTCAAATATCCATTCATCCCCGCAGGTTGCTCGAAGTGGACTGGCTGAAGCACATGTGGCGACCAGACTCCTTCTTCAAGAATGCCAAGTCTGTCACCTTCCAGACGATGACGATTCCCAACCACTACGTCTGGTTGTATAAAGTAAGGATCTAATAAGTTTAGCAATGGAATTTAGAGGGTGGAAAAAATTATGATGAATTGATGAATCATAAACAAGATCATAAAACGATAACAGTGTTGCCAAAATCCTTCATCTAGTTTCCCCGAAATCTGTAGCGTTTCCCACATATTACCCACAAATTTTCTATAAGAAGTTGATGCACTCCCCAATGAATGGGTAACGAGCCTTAAGGGCCCTTACTGCCCTAGCCACAAGATATTTTTATGTTACAACACTTTGACACGGTTTTTTCGTACCCAACCGCAATTTTATCGTGATAATGATACCGAGGTGTAATCTATAAAAAGATTTATAAATATCTATGTTTTCTATATCCAGTAATTTGAATCCTTAGAGCAACACGGAACGGAACGGAAGGCTGCGCGCGTTGCTCTCAAGTTTGAATCAAAGTGAGTAAAGAAATAATGAATTAACTAATATAAACCATTAAATTAAGTATATTAAAATTAATTTATTTTACATACTGTCATGTTATCTTAGTTATATTATTCTGTTGACGTGGCCTTATTCTGAGCTGCAAAAGTGTAGTGTCAGTCATCGACAAGACACGCTAAGAAGAAGATTGCGCGAACAAAGCGAGTACCTAAGTAAATAATAAAGGTAATATAAACTCACGGCTCTCCATCTGCAGCTTGCACTCCTGCGTGTCATGAGGGTAGATGAGGAAGTTCATGGCGCAGGACAGCCGCAGCGTCAGCTTCACCATATACAGGATCGTTTTGTCCTTCAATAATGGGAAGTCTAAATGAAAACCTCATTAGTTCTTGGAAGGGTTTCTGGTAATTGATTTGCTGTGCAGGGTGGAAAAAATAGTAGCATCAATCTTTAAACCACATCCATCCAGACCAGAGCCACAGAATTAATACCAGAGCCATACCTACATATAGCACGACCCCTGACTAAAAGGGCTGAATCAAGAGAGAAAGACAGAAGAAAGAACATGAAAAGGGCTTATGGTCGTCCAAGGCTCATGGACTTCTCTATGGTACCTCTAGTGCAGATCTTTTTAGTCACTGGTCAGGCTATACATCTATTGATACGATTCCATAAACAAATAGGTAACATACATTACGTAAAGAGTTTTTTTTACGTTAGGTCCCAGATCTAGAATATATATTCTAGACATAGGTTACCTACTTTTTACAGCGGGAAAATACTTCATTACCACACAGCACAGGGCTGTTGGGAACTTTCCAAATTACGGGGAATGTCAAACTGATAGGGGAATTTTTGGGGAGTGCATCAACTTCTTATAGAAAATTTGTGGGTAATATGTGGGAAACGCTACAGATTTCGGGGAAACTAGATGAAGGATTTTGGCAACACTGTTATCGTTTTATGATCTTGTTTATGATTCATCAATTCATCATAATTTTTTCCACCCTCTAAATTCCATTGCTAAACTTATTAGATCCTTACTTTATACAACCAGACGTAGTGGTTGGGAATCGTCATCGTCTGGAAGGTGACAGACTTGGCATTCTTGAAGAAGGAGTCTGGTCGCCACATGTGCTTCAGCCAGTCCACTTCGAGCAACCTGCGGGGATGAATGGATATTTGAAGATACCTAACTTCTAATTTCAGCAACATACATTTAAAAAAAAAGATGAAAGAAAATAAGTTACACAACGTAAAATAGAGAATCCTGCATCATCAAGAATCCTGCTGACGGCCTGACCCTGCCATCCAAGACTGCACTGCACTACAAAAGAAGAAGTCTAATATTTTATTTGTAGAGCCACAGCTTCTTCAGCGTGGTTCCCATAGAAAATGTAAAGTTGTGGTTGTTGTAGCACTGAAGAAACACCCTGGATTATATTACATTAAAGAGGATGCTTTACCTGTATTCAGACGTCATGTTCTCTGGCAGCCTCAGTCTGAAGTCCTTCCATGTTTGCGCAAAGAAGATATCAGCAGCGTAGGTCTGGGAAAGAAATACTTAGCTGTAATTAATGTGTTTAGGATATGATATATTATGGCACTTTGTTCAGAAAAAGTTAATTTAAAAGTCAGACACAAAATAGAAGAAGCGCAGCAACTTCTTCTAATCTGTGACGTCATCAGACCTGCTGCTGATGCAGAGTAACGAAATATATTGCACTTGGAATGTTAAGGAGACTTTATTCAAGGAAAGACTAAGTATAGGTTTATTAGGTACTCCGAACAAATAACTCTAAACAAAATAAAGTTAACAAAAGGAGAAAAAGAAATTACCATAGAGTTCTCATCAATAGAATCCAGCCCCATAACGGTGACGTGGAAGTTGACTATGGTCGGCTGGTCGTTGATCTTCGGCGGTCGCATCTTGTCGTACAGCCGAGGATCGTCAGGCAGCAGGTCTTGGAAGGTCAGCAGCGTGGATCTAGTGGAGAAACGTCAATACAGGCGAGCCTATACACGTTTGAGGTAATTAAGCAGCGATTACATTACCCGGCCGATCGGGCCCGATTTGATATACATTGCTGCTTAGCTTCAGTAGTTTTTCAAGTAAGACTCGTGCACAAGCAATGTAATGTCAAAACGGGCCCGATCGGCAGGGAAGTGTAATCGCTGCTTTAGAATTAAATCAGAGATACAATGCATCCCGGGATGTTCAAAACATCATCATTAAATTCTACTGTTTTTGACCAGCATATTTCAACAGGCACAGCACAACAAAGCTTATAGCTTGCAACATCGCTGCAAAGTTGCTGTGCTGCTTGTCGGTCTTCTACGGAATATACTTCGGTGAGTGAACTCCTATTGTTTAAAAGCAGCCATATGGGATCCGGGAGCTCATAATTTATTAACTCTTGTTTCATCATTTAAAACAAACCTCACCTTTATGGACATAACTCTGTTTATTTTTGGACGTTCTTTGTGCACGTCGTATTGTCATTTTATTTTTAACCCTTGTACAAAAATATACGTTAAGAGGTATGTACAGTACGCAAACAGTCATTTCTCAGAATATTTTCATACACATTGTTATGTCCAAAATACCGCTATTGTTACTCCTATAAGTGCCCTCGTGCGTGCTTGAGGTTTCGGATCGAAGGTAAGTGGGTTCGATTCTGTTCCAAGTGTGAGGGGTTGGAGGTTTGAGCACTGGTGTAATGATGGTCCAATTCCTTGGTACCCTTTTGGTAAAACCGATTTTTTTAAGTAGGTAATAAAGGTACAATATTTTACTTTATGTAGGTAAAGTAGGTACCTGCAAACCTTTTACAAGAACAGTCTAAAATACAGGCAACGAACAGTTTCTCGCAAAGGCAAACTATAGTAGATTCATAGACTAGGGTGGAAGAGAATCAATTCCCGAGGTAGTTAGACGCCCGAGCGCAGCGAGGGCGGCTATAGTCCGAGAGGAATTGATTCTTCTACCCGTGGCAATGACTCTACTTTTCATTTAGAATATGAGGAAAATAAAACTAGTTGACAAACTAAGTATTTATTGTTAATAAAGTAGGTACCTATTTAAAATTAATAGTCATATTGGTACAATTATTGAAATTAAAAAGAACAGATTTTACTATCCCGCCAATTTGCGTTGACTTTTTAATTATTATTTTTTAATTTTCTCGCGGCACTCGCATCGCATCGCAAGTTTGCGCTAAATTCACACTGACCAGTGACACTAGCTGGTTAAAAAGTCACGACATTTCATAAAGTTTTTTTTTTTAATATGAAAAAAGTCTTCACAGCTGACAGCAATTCAAGCAGTTCTATTTTTAAAGTTCATTCCCGCCCTAGGGTGGGGATGAAATTTGTATGAGTTATTCCTTCCCTGTGAAAGGAAAGCAGCATCTTCCACCCAATAGTCAGATCAAAACAACACTACTTTCCGAGTATGAGAAATGAAAATAGGGGTTGCTCAGTCAACGAAACTGATCAAATTTGACAAACAATGTTATATTTAAAAGAAATTCTTTCAGGAAATGGAAATAATTGATGGTTAGGTAAAGCATAGAAATCACCTCTTAACCTGACGTTTCAAAACGGTTAAAATTATAAAATGAGACAATTTTTGTTGTTATTTCTTGAAAGAATTTCCTGGTGAAAATTGATCAGTTTCATTGACCTCTATTAGTTTGCGGAAACTTGTCCTTCCTTCACACCCCGATGTTCCTCTCCGACTATCAAG